>JAYJMI010005017.1:0-13056 GCA_036873855.1 Sarsia tubulosa
AATGACATTACTTCCTCTTTATTTATAGGTTCTCCTGCTTGGTGTAGAGCATTAACCTTCTCTGGATCGGGCTGGATACCTTTATCAGTAATAATTAGTCCCCAAAAAGGGATCTGCTTTTTGGCAAATATACATTTGTCAGGATTTAATGTAAGTCCGTGTTGTTGAAGGGTTGCAAGGACTTGTTTAAGAACATCTTCGTGTTTTTCTTTCGATGTGGTTCCAATTATTACATCATCATGAATCACGTGCACTTGAGGAAATGAACTAAATATAGGAAGAAGTGCTTTTGTTAGTTCACCTGAAGCTGGTTTAGATCCCATAGTAAGCCGCTTGTATCGTATAAGTCGATCTCCTGCATGGAAAACTGTTATATATCGTGATGATTCAGCAATCTAAATTTGATGAAAAGCAGATTTGAAATCTAACTTGGTAAAATACTTGCATCCTGCTAATTGTGAGCGAATGTCCTCAGCTCTAGGAATAGGAATATTGGTCGATAGTATAGCTTTATTTGGTTCACGCATATCAAGAGTTACACGAATCCCACCATTATCTTTTGGTGCTAGAACAGAATTAGAGATCCAAGGCGCTGGTCCTTCATGTGCTTCAATAATGCCATCAGCTTCCATTTTTCCAATTTCGCTAATAAATCTTTCACGCAGATGGAATGGAATAGGACGTGGCGGTGCAGCAACAGAAGGAATATCTTGATCAACGTGGAACATAGCTGAATAATTGTTAAGCTTTCCGATTACGGTGAATACGTCAGGGTAGCTTGTTATAATTTGATGTTTGTTTGGATCATTAATGTTTATCTTGTTTATAGAATTGATTTGGCTAACGGAATCGGGATTAAACTTGATTACTCCTAATGCTTCATAAACTGGACCACTTAAAAGTGTTTCTACATTTTGCTTAACAATGTAGAATCGTGTATTCGCAACTGTACTATCAAATCGGATTTTTCAATCATAATAGCCTGCACATCTTAATGGCTTAGAACCATAAGGTTTAATTTTCAATTTAGATTTGGTTAATGGCAAACCGATTAATTTAGCTTGCTGTATAGACATTACATTGATATCTGCACCTGTGTCTGCATATGCTTCTAATGTTTTCTCCTTTATCACAACACTAACTTGATATCTTGGTTTTTTGTTTACTCTATATATAAATTTCCGACGCATTCTACCAATTTTTGTTATATTTTTGGTTAATCGTTGACAATTATTGACATGATGAGGCGATGACATATTCTCATCTTCAAATGATGAGTCAGATGATTCAGTGCTAGCTTCTGGAGATGAGTCACTTTCAACACATCACGTTTGCTTTGCTTTCTCGTTTTTATATTTACATACAGATGCACCTCGAAAATGTCCTTGTTTACGACATGCAAAACATGTGGCATAATAAGCTGGACAGTGAGTTTGCCCTGAGAAATGTTTGTTGCTGCAGATAATACATTTAGTTTTAGGTTGTGATTTCTTAAGGTTTTCAAATTTATCTTTATGTTTTCTTGAATATTTTCCGGATTTCGTACGATTTGCATTGGGTTGATAATCTTGTATTTTATCAGCATTTATACTTGTAACTGTCTACCATTGGTTATAAGTTCAGTAAGGCTCCACTGCCTTTTTAATACATGCCAGCGGATTTCATTGTTGCTAGTTCCTATAATTATTAGATCTCGCATTAGAATGGATGGTACTGAGCAATCATCATTCTCACATGAAAAATTGCATCCTTTTGCTTCATGTTTTACTCTATTAACAAAGATGTCAAAACTTTCGCTCTGCTGTTGCTCCAATTTATGGAATTCATAATTGGCTAATGTGTGGTTTCTTGTTGGCTGGTAGCGGGATTTGAGGCTAGTTATCATGGTGGTAAATGTAACTGTATTGCGATCATCCAGGGGAATTACGTCTTCATAATCTTTTTGCAATGTGCGAGAAGCAAAGCGTCCTAAGAACAATTTTCGCTTATTTTGTTCTATCCATGCACTTTGTTCAGCAGCGGTTCCTGCAGGTGGATCCTTTGCAATAGCATCATATTCATAATGGTATGATTCCACAAATTCACAAAAAGCATCATAAATGTTTTCTCGATGTTCGTCCGGATTGAATTTTTGTAATGTAGTGCTAGCAGCCATTATAGATGTTAGCACAAGACTTATTTTGTAGTTGTTTCAGTTTATCCTCGTCGCCAATGTTATATTCAGAGGGATAGCAAATTTAGTGTTGTGAAGATTAATATATGTTAAACCTTTATAAAACCTTTCTACCTTTCTAACTTATCATTGAAACTATGAACACATTCAACATGCTCTTTTCTATTTATACATCCATGCATTTAGCTACTTTTCATTTACAATTTATACCAGACTTCGTAAAATTAAACCATAAGGTTTCTGATGAAATTTAGAGTTAACAACTCTGATTGATGGTTAAAATTAATTTTGACTTTTAAGAAAACACACAAAGACTGGTAGTTTGTACCAGACTTCCTTTTACAAGGTTAAGTTAGATGGATTAAACTTGAGTAATAACCCACTTTTACCCGTCAATAAATATTTGGTGCTTCCTAGGGATTAGGAACGTCCATTTCTTTGGGTGTGACGACCCCACTTATAACCTCTTTCAACAAGCAAGTTATAGTTGGCTGTCATTTGCTTTGGTGGTAATCAGGAGTGTTGATACAGGAATAAGTTAAGGTCATGCACCTCCTGTTATCACCAAAGTAAGGTATCTTGTCCTATGGGGGCAGTATTTTCCATTAGGTAAAAAATTTTGGGAGAGCCATTTCACAAATTTTAATACATACCTTCAAATTCAATGATAAATTGAAATGGTGTACTGCCTATCCATTTATGGTCATGGTTCTTGTCACGGTCATGGTTATAATCGTTTTTGTTTTTATAGTTTTTTGCTTCAAATGCTACAATGTAGCTTGTTTTTGCAACAGTTAAAGTATGTGCTATAGTTATTTCACAAGGTCCAACATCATTCTCGTCCTATATAAATACAAGTATTTAGGATTGCTGAAATAATGTTTACTTCTAACTTGAAATCAAACTACTGAAATTGCCTCTCAATTATTAACTTTTAAATCAAACAGGCCATGTTGGCATTTGTTTTTGTTGAATCAACCTACCGATATGTTTGTGGAGCTGCTTAAATATACATTAACAAACTTCTCACAAAAACCTAAGATGCAGATAGATGTTCTTCTAAAAACGCTTTGTAGTCCAGGTTACATGATTAACAAATGTAATAATTAATTCAGCAAATGATTTCTAACTTTACGTTCTCTTTACAATTGGCTAACTTTTAATAGAAGAAAATTTTCTTGTAATTCCTTTTGTTTAAAGTATGGATTTGATTTGCATGATTTATCAGTTGGATAGCATTTACATAGATATTATAATATTGAATGTTTTAGTTTTTAGATTGGTTTGGTTAATTCCGAATTTTTGTTTGTGCCTAGTTCATATTTATTATTTTTTATTAAAAAATACAATTAAAGGAGCATGGACGTACTAAATTAATATTTTAAATCTATTGGTGTCCAAATTTACTAAATTAATTTTCTATTATTAATCAATATTTCATTACGGTCATACTTTTTTTTATACTTTGATTTTGTTATATTGCGAAAAATGTAGTAACTGAACAAACAATATAAAACAAATTGTAAATATGACTTTTACTAATATTAATGTATTACCCTTTCAGTGAAAGAAAATATCCCCTCAGGTAAACCATTGCATACACCACCACTACAAGCATCTATATCTAAACTGCAATGAATGTAGTTTCCATCAGGACCAGTTACTAAAAAAATAGGAGATAAATTAACAACGCATAGTGTGTAGAGGGGTATTTGCCCATTCACCCACCTTCATATGCGCTTTACATACCAAATATATATATATTCTACAATGTTACTAACGAATTTAAAGGATACTATAACTTTTCAAAACATTATACAAAAGACATTAATAACAACAAACAAAATCTGATCCAAGTAAAGAAATCACTAATGATCCTTTAAAACTTACATAAGAGCTAAAAGTAAAACATCTTGCAATTCACTGTATAGTCATTAGACATACACAGTATACACAAATACAAAACAAAGACAAATCCATATTTTTTTATATATGAAAAAATGTGAAATGTAAACAAAAACAGTATATTACTGCTTAGGTTATTTTTGCAAAAAGTAAATTTTCTACTTTTTCTTCGCCTTTTTTAAAAAATAATATCCCTTTTTATAAGTAAAAACTTTTATTTCACATTGATAATTTAAATTTTTCTCTTGCTTTAAAATATTGCTTTAATTACGCACTTTGATACATATCATATCTTGTATATACTGTGTATACAATGTTAAAAATAGCTTAAAAGGAGAAATTAATTAACTTTTCTTTTTGGGACATGTCACATCAGCCCACCCAAAATGTCATTACAAACTAGTACAGAGCAAGTATATTCAGCTCATACTATGCAATGGACCCCAAGAAAGTAAAGCCAGAACTTTTAATCTAATACCCTGTATAATTAAAATTTTAACCTTAATCAAAAAAATATGCGTGCATAACTGTCCCATATTATTCTACAGAAGATTTTAATTCCTTGTTTGATAGTAAAAAAACTAGTTTATCTGTGTTTCATACAAATATTAGGTCATCAAAAAAAAAAGAAAAGAGATTTAGAAATGTTTCTCGATAGTCTCTCTTGTAAATTTGACATTATTACTCTATCAGAGACGTGGGCTCCCAAACGAATTCATTGCAATGATGCTGGTATTTCAATAGAAGGCTATCATCCCTTTCAGGAAATTTGTGGATTAACACAGAATTCTGGCTGTGGAATTTACATAAGAAACAACTTAAACTATAAAGTAAGAGAAGATCTATGTGAAACTCATTATAGTAAAGATGAAGAATTCCAGTCCCTTTGGCTAGAAGTAATAAATAAGAAACACAAAAATCTTTTAATAAATGTTATTTATCGACATCCAAAAACCCGGAAAAAATGAATCTTTTTAGAATATATTAAAACTGCTCTTAAAAAAATTTCTGTAGAAAATAAGGAGACATTAACATGGATTTTTTAAAGTATGATTGTGATGGTGATGTAAATCACCTCTTAGATATGTTATTGCTTCCTAGTTTGTACACAAAAAGTGGCCATTCGTCAATTATTGATAATATTTTTCATAATGGTCACGAAAAAAAAAGTGGTAACTTTGATTCTCCTATCTCTGACCACTTACCAAATTTCTTATGGTTAGAAAAATTTAATATAGAAAGAAAACTATTGAAGTATCAATATCGAAAAATGAAACATTTTAATCCTTTTTAATTTGAGAAAGATTTTCTTGAAATTGAACTTCAGTCAAAGGTTAGTTTAATTCCTGAGGTTAACCTGAAACTTCTAATTCTTTAAATGAATTATTTGATAAACATGCTCCAATTAAAATGAATTATTTGATAAACATGCTCCAATTAAAATGAATTATTTGATAAACATGCTCCAATAAAAATGAATTATTTGATAAACATGCTCCAATTAAAATGAATTATTTGATAAACATGCTCCAATTAAAATGAATTATTTGATAAACATGCTCCAATTAAAACACTTACAAACAAAGAACTTAAACAAAAGCAGAAACCTTGGAAACCAAATGAAATACTGAATCTGATTAGTTTCAAAAATAAATATTATGGCCTACTCATGCAAACAAAAGATAAAGAGAATTAAAGGATTTATAACCAAAGCAGAGATAAAATTAATCAACTAATTAAAAAGTCTAAAAGAGATTAATTTCAAAAATAGTTTGTAGAATGTGGAAAAGACACTAAGAAAATCTGGAAAGGTATTAATTGTCTTACGCCTGGTAAAAAGTCTTTTGAACCCGTAAGTTTTCTTGATCACAAAGGTATTCTCGAAAATGATGCCAAAAGTATTAGTGATAGTTTATGATTCCTTTTGTAATATTGCTAAATATCGTGTTACTAAAATTGATTCCAAAGCAGGTCCTCAGTTTTCAACTTATCTTAAAAGAAAACATTTTAATAGTAAAACATTTTTAAGAAGTAACAAATGAATTTATTTGTCTAGATGTTGGTAAAGCTGATGTTGTATATCATCTCAATGTGAAACTGATTAAACTTCCTTCCCCTTATTTATGTTTTTCACTAGAAGATATCATAAATGTCTCTTTTGAATCAGGTATATTTCCTGAAAAATTTAAAATAGCTAGAGTTACACCACTTTTTAAAGGAGGAGACAAATCAAAACCTGGAAATTATCGTCCTGTATCGGTTTTACCCATATTTGATAAAATTATTGAAAAATTAATGAAAGTGAGGTTAATTAAGTTTCTTGAAGATAATAAAGTATTGTCAGATGTTCAATTTGGATTTAGAAAAAATAAGTCAACAACAATGGCTTTGTTAAATGTTCTACAAAAAATATATTCTTCACTAGAAAATAAATTGATTCCAAGTTGCCTATTTTTAGACTGTAGACTGTAGACCGTTATTATGGAGTAAGAGGAGTATCTAATAATTGGTTTAAATCAAACCTCTCTAACAGATATCAAGCAGTTCGGATTGGTTCTGTTTTATCAGAAAAGAAGATCATAGAATATGGAGTGCCTCAGGGCTCAGTGTTTGTGGCCCAATTTTATTCATTCTTTTTATAAATGATTTTGCCAATGATACCTTGATTAGAGATTCTACTTTATTTGCTGATGATTCTTTTTTATTTTATTATTCTAATGACAAAGATTCTCTTGAAAGAATTATTAACCAAGATCTTGTTCAAATCTCTAAATGGCTTATTGCAAACAAGCTAACTTTAAATGTAAGTAAATCTAATTTTATAATATTTGGTACACAAAATAAGTATTTTGTATCAGTTTCTCTGAATAATGAACCTGTTAAGCAGAAAGAATGTGTACAATATTTAGGTGTTTATATTGACTCAAAGATAAGTTGGCGTAACCATATTGACATTGTCCAAAAAAAACTAAATTCTGCCATTTACCTAATCTATAAAGTAAGGACTTTTGTTACACCAGAAATCTTGAAACAAATATACTATGCCTATGTTTATTTAAATGTCTTGTATAGTATAGAGGCTTAGGGTGCTGCAGGCAAAACATCTTTGAATAGTGTATCCAAATTAATGAATAAATCCATTAGAGCAATGTATTTTAAATCTAGAAGGGATGACTTAAAACCACTTTATGACGATAATCATTTTTTAACTCTTAGTAATATAATAAAATTAAATTGGGGATGTATGATTAAAAAGTCTTTACTAGGAAATTTCTCAGAGGAGTTTGTTTTAAATTCTTTTAATAAAAAGAGGCAATTTATGATTCGCACAAAAAATAAGAATTTAATCCTACCATCTTTCTCTTTAAAATATTCTCGAAATTCAATATTTTTTAGTGGTATAAATTTTTGGAATCAGAAGAAATTTAGTGATGATTTTTCTTTGAATGCATTTAAAGATAATTTAAAACAACAACTTTTTAAATGATCAATTCGAAAACCAGTTTTTGTACTAATCAATTTCTATATAAGGTATTCTGCTTATGAATTTATTTTTTTTAAGAAAAATAAAAATTTTATTCTGGCTAAATAGAAATGAAAAAAAAAAAAAAAATTAGTCGTGTTTATATGTGTTTATTTAATGTTATAGGTGGATAAGTATTAATATTGTATTATTTGTTTTTGTATCAATAGATTATTTATTTTTTTGTTTTTACGGGTGCAGGTTGTATTTACTTCTGTCTGCACTCTGTAATGATTTTGTATATTTACTATTATTATTTGAAAATATATCTATCTATCTATTGCACAAAGTTAGAGAAAATGACAGTCATGCTAAATATACAATCATGGTCATAATATTTTAGACAAATAGGTCATTTCAACAAACTTAAATACCTTTTGCAGAGAAAATTCCCTTTTTTGATTTGAAAACTAGTATTTACATTGCAGGTATAATTCGATTTGACAATTTGCAAAATTTAATTCTCGCCAAAAAACAAAAAAAATTTCCAAATCCACAAAATTACGTTTTTCGCCTTTAATTGAAAAACGAAAATTTCCAGGTGGAGACTTGGCAATAGGCTCCTGTTTAACTTGGGTATAGCTTTTCCACTTGCTTCTTAGATTCCTAAGGTCCTAGGTACCTAGGTATATAAGTCTAACTTGTCATTTGTCCATGCCAATCATTTTCACTTTTAACACTGATTAAATCGTTATTAAACGATTGTGGTGAAATTGCATGATTGTAGGTTTTGGATTTATCATGCAGCAACTGAGCACAAATACAACAAGAAAGATTGACTGCTGGACTCCCAGTGGTTGTTTCTTTAAATTAATAATAAAATCTGAGGAACAAACCAAATTTGCCTTGCTTGCTCAAAACGAGAATTTTAAGGAATATAGGAATAGTATCATTTTTGATACTTCATGTAAAAAACTAGAAAAATCTAATAATCAGATCTTGAGATACAGGACAAAATGTCTAATTTGGGCCCACATTTGCCTCGCTTGCTCAAAACACAAATTTTCAGAAACATAGGAATATATGGCCCAAAATTGCCCCATTTGTTCCGATTTTGGGAAAACAAGAATTTTCGAGAAAAGTCTGGCTTCATCAGTTTTTAGCCATTATGGATGCCTAACATCATGCAAACTATTAGAAAAAACTAATGAAGCAATTCAGACAGGAACAAATTTATAGGACTCTGTCGTCCAAAAAGCATAGGTCAAGTAAGACTACATGGAGTTAAAATTGACAATAAACTTTCCTTTGGAAATCATATAAGGAATATCTGCAATAGTGCAAAAAACAGATTCTCAACGATATTAAGGCGGGTTTTTGACATTCCAATTTTGTGATAAGTATACATTCATAAGATAAAACTTTTTCTATTATGGATTATTTTAATGTTATATAAGTATATAAAATAATAATTTTTTTTTTTTTTTTCAAAAAATTTTCGAATTTTTTTGATGATCTCACATATTTCTTAAAAAAACTGGTAAAATTGCTTGGGGAGAAAAAGTATACATCCTTAGTTTGCAAAATTTTGCAAGAATGTTCCTCTAATTTTACAAGTTTTTTTAAGAAATATGTGACGTCATCAAAAAAATATCGAAAATTTTTTGAAAAAAAAAAATTCTTTTTATTATTTTATTATTTTATATACTTATATAGCATTAAAATAATCCATAATAGAAAGAGTTTTATCTTATGAATGTATACTGATCACAAAATTGGAATGTCAAAAACCGGCCTTAATATCGTTGAGTAGTGTTTATAGTTCTGAGATCGCAAGGGTGCGGAATTTGATCCTCTAAAAGCCCAGTATGAACAGGGTTAAGTTCTTTAATTAAAAAAAGAAAGGGCGGGTAAGAATGCTGCTAAGTTTTTCCAAAGAGTTTTAAATAACCCTGTATGCAACTTTCCGTATCAAAGAAAACGTAATGAAGTTTTTATCTATCATGCATCAAATGAGCATAATTTGATAGAAACTCTTTTTTAATATTAACTCTTAGTTAATTCTACAATTGAACAAAAAATAAGAATAAATAGATGAAACATTCGAGATATCAAGAAAACTGCTGTCTTTTGATCTTGACCTTTTGATCACCGTTGCAGAAGGAAACAAGGTAACATGGCAACATGTATTAACCTTTAAAGGAGAAATTGACCTTTTTAACCCATTTTCGGGACAATTAGAATTTTTGAAAAATATCCGGCCCTTTCACTGTTGTTCACTTATGAGCCTCTAACTTCATGCAAAAAAACCAGAAAAAAATAGTTGCTGATCGACGGACGGACGAACAGACAAACCAACGAACGGGCTGAATTTATAGGACCCCTTCGGCGAAGCCGGGGGTTCAAAACAGAGAAACAGACATTACTC
Organism: Sarsia tubulosa; assembly: GCA_036873855.1. Classification (NCBI taxonomy): domain Eukaryota; kingdom Metazoa; phylum Cnidaria; class Hydrozoa; order Anthoathecata; family Corynidae; genus Sarsia; species Sarsia tubulosa. The sequence continues at coordinate 9,970 of JAYJMI010005017.1, forward strand.
TTCTTCGCAGAGCCACTTTTTATATATTTGTTTGTCGTTTTTTGCCTTCCGAACTAATTATATACGAGATCTGTGGAAGAGAGTCTAGTGTAAAAAAAAAAGGAGAATATTTTAATATTTCTTTATAAATCTTCTTTGTGTATTTCTTAAAACAAATATAAATGACCACCATCTAAATACAATTAGCGTGATAGGTTGATTTAAGAATCGTCGTTTGTTTACAACAGAAAACCCATCGTCGTTTGTTTACACCGGAAAACCCATTGTCATTTGTTTACACCGGAAAACCCATTGTCATTTGTTGACGATCAAAGTCCATTCATGATTCTTATTATTAATATGGCAACCATAAGATTTCCATTGTTTTAGAATTAACAACTTGACTTATCATTGTTTATAAGAACAACAAATGTCATTTGAACATGGCTAACACCAAATATATTATAATGACTTTGTTGATCAAACCATTCAATGACGTCACTAAGTAATGTGGGTTATATATTTACGTGGATCATATTTCTAACCGACAATGTTATTATACATAAACATTGTTCTTATTCAATTTTCGTACAAATTGACAAAGCTGTATACTATATATACTTGGTATACTATATTATAACAACTTTACATAGCAGAGCGATAATGATTTTCATTTTTCAATTCAGTTTATATTTTTAGCAGAAGGGATTTGTTGATTTCAGCTAATATTTTCTTTATATCGTATGAATCTCGTTAAATTGGTTTTCGCCATATTTACGATACCGACATTATCGGCTAGCATTCGTTTCTCTTCTTTACTCTAAGATGAAAAAAGAAAGTTTAATTTGAGTTGAAGATTATTTATCGTCAGAAGAAAAACTATACAACGATTTCAAAATATAGTAAACACCATTTTTGTTACAACATTATTGACCTAAGCTTTATAGATCATTTTCAAAGTTCCCCAAAGATCTTTAGTAGGTAAGTTTTATGTTAAATATTTTAAAGTTAGGGTAGATAGTATAATCTTCCGTTGTTTTAAAATCTTTAGTCTTTTACTTTTAATATATTTTACACATTCCACGATCTACCCATGACAAAAGAACGTACTTTTTTTTTTTGTTAAACTTAGTTAAAATACATATTTGCCTAGAAAAATGAAAAAGGATCAAAAATTAATACAAAAGGAAAATCAAAATGGTAAACGAATGATAAACATCGCAAGTTGTTTCTCTTTGTGGTTGATTTGCTCTAATTTACTCAAAACAATTCTATCACACATCAAAAGAATGATAACAATTTTCTTCTGTTTCACTTTCTGTTATTTTTCAAAATCTTTTCTATGACGTGTCTGCCATGAGAAACTTATCCTTAAAATTACTCACAAGCCGTAAAAACATTTCACCTTTCGAAAGTGACATTTTTTTGGGCTATGTTAACTACTCAAGAGGCTTTTTGTTTTAAGGTCTTATGATTTAAGTTGACCTTTATACCGGTAACGACAATCAAGTAACTCCACAAAAATCTACGATTGATACAGATATTAATACAGTATCGATACAGTACAAAAAGGTACAAAGGTATGCGTACAATAAATAAAGTACACACTTATTTCCTTAATATTCTCATGAAAACTAATTTCTTCAAATTTTTTTAGAAACAATATTCTGAGGCTCTGGATCAATTTTGTAACGGAAATAAAAAATGTTAGACTAAAAGGGTCTTAAAAATAAAGTCATGGTCAGACTTACCATAGTTTTCATTTTATTAGCGATATTTTTGAGCGTAAGTAGTAAACCAGTTTCACGTAAGACTAGATCAACCGAAGGTCCGTCAGCAAACGTATCAAACGTAGCATCAAGTATTTCAGCTATAACTACAGCACTGGTGATTTGGGAGAGTAAGCTAGTAAATAACTGACCGATATGCTGAAATAGAGGTAAAACAACAACATTAGAATGGCCGTGTGTGAAACTAGGATTTCAAACTGAGAAACATTTTCTTAATAAATATCTGATAAAAAGAAAAAAGAACACCCTCTACACGGTAACACGTTGAATCAGAAGCATTTAAAGTAAAATAATAGAACTTGTTTAGTGGAGGCAAAAACAGTTACAGAAAAAAGACACGCATGTTTTGATTGTAGAACATTAAAGGTACTTACTCATCTGTTTTGGCCAAAATTTTTTTGTGAACTGGAAGAATTCCACTTCAGCAGTATCTTGTGAAAATTTGAGCCAAATTCTATGTGTAGTTTTTGAGATACTTGAATTTCAAATCCAGTAAACAAAAGAAAACAAGAAGCAGATTGAGCTTTTTACAAAGTTTGAAGTTATTTTACTTTTAATCGGCTGAATCAAATGAGGTAATTTTTAGCAGATTTGTTGACTTCCAACTGCTCTTTACAATACATAAATTTCAATATAGTTTGCACAAAAATAATTTACGTGAATAAGTACCTTTAACGTAGACAAAGCCGCGGTTCAAAAGAAAAAAACAGAGCAACTAGCTGAAAGTAGGTGTTTGTTATGATCTTCTCAAGAATGTTTTGTTCTTACAAAGTTAAAGTCTTGAGGCATAGTAAAAGATTGAAGAGCACTTGTTCATCCAGTAAATTCAAAACAAAAACCCTAGGCTTAAAACCCACCCTGTAAAGCCTTGATTACACCTTAATTAATAAAAAAATAATTACGCGAATTATTTAAAGCAACAAGGTTATTTATTTATTATATTCAAGGTTATCTACCTGTAGAATGACGTCATGTTGTACGTTGTTGCACACGTGTTTACCGATCATACCAATAATGCTGACTAAGTTCATTTGTGATGACTCAGCAAGCTGGCGATTGAATAACTTTGAAACCATTGTTATAAATTCAACATTGCATACCTACATAGAAAAATGTGCTTAAATAAAGAATGGAAAAAAGCATGATATATTTAAAGGAAAATATGGAATAAAATAATATTTTGATATAAATCCACATGGGGGGAAACATGTCAGACTTTCATAAATCCACATGGGGGTGAAACATGTCAGACTTTCATAAATCCACATGGGGGGGGAAACATGTCAGACTTTCATAAATCCACATGGGGGGGGAAACA
>JAYJMI010005461.1:0-13051 GCA_036873855.1 Sarsia tubulosa
TTTTTTGACGGAAGTTTATTTTGTATTTTAGCTTTGAACGATTAATACCACAAAAGAGTTCGAAAAGTTGTGTCAATGTCTCTTGGAAATCCCCTTTGATAAGTAGCCCGAACAAGTAACTTTGGTATGCTGTTTCCCCTTTAGTGATACCGGAGACCGGAGAGTCGAGTTTCATAACTTTAAAAGTATTTAGAATACCTTTCTTCCATACACAGAATGTGATGTCTCTACATGATGCGCATTGAATGAAGATGCAAGAAATCCATTTAATATTGCTAATGATGTTATCCCAATAACTATCCATACCATAGAAAATAAACGCCCGCATATCGTACGGGGCGTTTTATCCCCATATCCTAAAGTTGTGCTACTAACAAACGCCCACCACATGCCGTGATTTATACCTTTTAAGAAGGTTATTGGGAACTCAGCATTTGAATCCTTTTCCTAAACGGAAATTATAAAACTAAATCTTTTTTCTAAAAAAAACCCTGAATATTAGAACGAATAATATTAATGCGAACTTTATATTACACCTATTTACCGTGGGCATTTATAAATTTGAAAGTTAAATTTCAGAAAAAATAATGCGAAAGTTGAAATCCTCCTATGGCTTCTTGCAAAATTTTGTTAACTTTTAACAATCTGAATAAAAGTTAGAGAGGTCTGATTTTCAGAAAATTACGGTTAAACCTCTTGAAGAATTTTTTTTACCCCAAAACAGTTACCAGACTCTTTTAACCCCCGCCCCCCACCCTCCTAAATGTAAATTTTCAATCCTTTTTCAATTCTATAGTAACTAAAGAAAAATAAAATTTGTATATAAGCTTATTTTTTGATGAGGAATCCAAATTTTCATAGTGTCCTGCAGGGTGTCAACCCCCCTAAATTTTGCTTCTTCCCCCATGAGGGTTTCCCACGTTTGCTATGATAACGCAAAGTCCCCCTCCCCCCCATAAAATCTTAAAACCGAAAAAAAAAATCAAAAAAAATAATTAAAAAGTGTAAAAAAGGATAAAAAAACTCAAAGAGAAGTAAAATAACTGAAAAATAACTAATGATAAGCGAGTTTAATAGGGAATTTACTTCCCCCTTGTGCCTCAATTTAGATTTAGATCAGCCTTTTCTTTCCTCCCTTTCGTTTTATAAATTTGGATTAATTTTTATCCTACATCCTTTATTACCATAATTTTTATTCTGCATCTTTTAATCCGATTTACTGGGTGCAATGAGCTTTGTGGCAAAATTAACATAGATCTTACCAAAAACCAAATACATATTCCAGCAGAAACAATGAGTACAATATTAATACTCAATATTGGCCAACATTTGACAATAGCATTTCCAGCTTCTTTTATATAATGAGAATCATCTTCTTGGACAGCAAAGACGACAATACCAGGATGTTGTAGTATAGGAACAAATACAGAAGTTTCATAACTCATATAATCATTGAATCCGTTAACAGGAAACGATACATCTAAGCAATAAATAAAAAAGTTTCGTAAAGTAAAAACCTTTATGTTATTTTATCAGTCCTTCGCATCATAAATAGATTAAGTTAAGACAGATCTTGGAGTAGTTGCATCTGCAATCTAGTTGTTCAAACTCTTTAAACACAGTGGCACAATGGGAGCCTTGAATAACTTTGAACCTTAGGTAACATTGGCCTCATCCATTTTTTAGACTAAATTAGATACATATTTTCTGAGGTTTTTCACCTTTAATTGGGAAAACGAAGGTTCACAGGTGGAGACTGGGCACTAGGCTCCTGTTTCAAGTGGTTAGATATTTTTGAGCCAATCATTTTCACTTTTATCAATGATTAAATCGTTATTAAATTCTGGTGGTGAAATAAAAAAATCTTAAAATAAGAAAAAATCTACTCCTTCTACGACTATAATTGTACATTACTACATTACCCACTTTACTTTCAATATCATCTTTTAATTGATATAAATATAGTTTCTTTGACCATCCACCTTTACCATTGATTTTCGTGTTGATAATGACGTTCTTTTGACATATGTGTTTCGTCGCATTACGTAATATGGAGTAAAATAAACATTTTAAATGACCAGTTGAATCTTCACACGTGTAAGGTGGCTTCATCGGAAGATAGCTAGTGAATATTTCTTTTGGACATTGTATAGAACCTATCAAAAATATACTGTTTTACTGAACAAGCATAACATATTATGTATGCTTGTATAGCTTGTATGCTATTGTATAGCATTATGTATATTACTGCAAGTACTGACAAAATTCTAATATATCTAAATAGTATGCTCGAAGTTACTTTTCAATATATAACTAAGGATATACTAATTTAAAAATAAGAAACAATAGTTACGAGAGATTATTCAAAATTGAATCGCCATTTAATCCAATTTCAGGTTTTACTGCTTATCATTGCACAAAGTGAGTTTGAGATTTAAAGATAGTCAATACGAACTCCAATCTTGTAAGCATTTCCTTCACTTCCTATATAAGCTTCTCCTAATCAAAAGGAAAAACGTGGTGTTTTATATTCCCTTCTTTTTACCTTCAAACAAGATGTTATTTTTTACTCCTTCGCCATATTGGTTTACGCCCCATATTGTCATATTTACTTGATGAAACGGGTGTATATCAGAAATTAGTAGACGCGTATTATTAGGTAGTACACATTCACTTAATATCTTAACATCACCACGGAATATTGAGACCTCATTCCATAGAAAACAATATTTTATCAAAACTCCATTTTGCTTTGATAGATCAATGGTTTCCCACTTAAGTTCTAATATTCTACTGGAATCTTCCGACAATGCCGACAAAGTAATGTTACGCGGAGCAGCTGAGGGTCCTAACATAGAAAAGTATAAAATCTTTTTAGTTGGAAAATCAAAACAATTCTCAAAAATTGAGTTTCTTCGAAATTATTGCGTGTCACATACACTTATTTGCCAGCAATACACGCGACTCCCAATTTATCCTCCCTTATATATTACATAATATACTTATTTAAACACACAAGTTTAAACCAATATATTTACAACATTGCACATAGACAATAAATGTATCTTGTAGCCGTAAATTTTAAAAAATAGTTTGAGAATTGAATTGGTGTATTGAATTGTAACACCTGTAATCACGAGGGAACAAAATGTTAAGTGTGCAAGCTATTACAGATATTCCCAATATCATTAACACCAACAATATAGTATCTTATATATAGTATCTTACCTCTACCCGATGTCTTTATATGGAACCTGCTTCTCTCTCCATTCCCGTAGTCATTATATGCATTTACATCAACGATAAAAGATGTAGAAGGATTAAGTGTAACATTGATTAGTTTCGGTTCCGTACTATTGTAAAGTAGGAAATAGTTAGTTTCAGTATTCAGTATTTGTATCTTGTAGCCTTTAATACTTGATCTTTTAAAACGACTATCGATCTCCCACCATAAATGATAATCTAATTGATCTTTAATAAGAGTAAGATTTTTCGCAATTGCATCTGGTGCTAAAAAGAAGAAAAATGATAAAAGATTTTAAGAAATTTTTCTTCCTTTTTAACAACATTGATTCTATATGAGATGTTCTTTAAAATAAATTTAGAAAAAACCCACTAGATTATCATTTAAAATGTTACCGTGATCACTTGTTGTTAGTAGTATATTATTACTGGGAATTCCATTCCCATAGGAGTTATATGGCACCACCCTTATATCATACTGCTGTCCTTCGTCTAACAAATAGATTGTAGCATTACAGCAGTTTGCTCCGATGGCTTGGTAGTTTGATATACTTGCTTCTTTCTTTTTGTAGAATATAGTATAAGTTAAATTGTCATCAGTTCCTTTTTCTTCCCATTCAATAAACAATGAAGAATATGTTACCGAAGTTCCTTCAATATTTATTGGTGTTACTTTAGGAGCTAAAAGTAAGAATATAAAAATAAAGAATTAACTGTTTATTTTATGGCCTGTAAAACACTATAGAGAAAGGAAGGAATTTTTGTCTTTTAGTTTCTGAAGCATTTGGGGTCTGAAGAACGCTTCGAAGCAAAAATAAAGAAAAACAGTTCTTGGAATCATTAGCTTAGACAATACCATTTTCCAATTGCATCTTCAGTTTGTCTTTAACAGTAAGCTTTTCTATTTTTCCATATTCTTTAATGGCGTGAGTTAGCGAAACCAATTGAGTAAAATCCAATGCATTGAAAGTTAATCGAATATTTGCATCGACCCATGAACTGTTTAGTAACCTTTAATAAGGGAAAAACAGTTCGAAAAAGATATTTTAATCATACGCAATTTCAACTTATTCTTGATTCAATTAATACTGCTAATGGAATAAGTATTGAATGGTCACGGTCTTGGGGAACTGGAAACTGCAGTTCTATTATGGCGGAACTAACAAAGTAAATTATATATTGTTTAAAAAGATAGAAAAACTTTAATCTGTTAGAATATCCTATTTTAGTATATAAGGCTCAAGGATAGATAATATGACCTCCTATAGTCTTTCATTTAACTGATTTGTGGTAAAACATACATAGTTTTCTTCAAATATTTGCAGTCAGTTGAAAAACATGATTCTACCTTACAAAAACGATTTTAGCGATTAGTTTTGGTGTAAAAGATTAAAGTATAAGCAGTAAAAAACAGTTCATTTAGTCAAATAAGTTCGTCTATAAAGAAATGATCCGCGCAATAAGTCTAGCGTCTCAATAATTACTCTGCGCGAAAACTAATCTAGTTAACATCAAAAATTACAAATAAAATACTCTAAAGAACCAATTCTCTTCTACTTTACAATAATGCAAAACCTGTTTAAAGTCATCCATACTCAAAACAACCTTTCCTAGTTCCAATTGGAACAAAAACTTTATTACCAGACACAATCAAATACATACACTATCCGGGAAAGATTCCCCCTTAACAAATTATCAGGGTTCATCTTTAACATTGCTTTCCTAAACGAAAAACCTCATACATACTAAATCTTCGAATTGAATTATTTACCTTATGTTTGTAATATTGATATACAATAGAGTTTCTTCTGATTCACCTTCGTTGAAGAAGCTCAGTAGCTACAGAAATAGTAGAAATGAAATCTTCATATCATTAGAAGGCAAATCAATAGGCAGAGATATTTAATTATTGGAATATTTTTGACAAACTCTTAGAAAATTTTCGTATAAATGGGTGTAGAAAGTTCATGATAGTAAATGATAGGAAAAAAGACCAAAGATTAAAATGTATAAGTTTGTTGCTGTCGTTTATATAGATGGTAACCTCTCATATAAACAGATCATATGCCACTATAAGTAAGTAAGTTTATTTAACTGCCGTTATAAAAATGCAATAAAATCGCTAAAAAATAACAAGAACTAAATATTTAAAGAAATACTAAATTTAAAATCATTAAAACAAATGAAAACTATTTAGAGTAGGGGTAGGGCGGCAGCAGGGATGACACAAAACAAGCCTAGGCCAGATTCCATTGTGGTCCATATTCGCAAAGTAATTACTGAGACACTCTATTGTAAGAGCACTCCAAAATCAAGCGAAGGGTGGTTGCTTGAATAAAACTTTAGATTGTGACTATCTTTAACTTTATACAACCACAACTAGATCAGTTCTTAAGTTTAGTTTGACCAGATAATAGTTACTAACGTTCTTAGTAATGAACTCTTCTGCCGAAACATTAGCATGATGTAAAGAAGTTGCTAAATCCTTTCCAAATTCAAGCAGCAAGTCAACTATCGCTTCTATGGATAAAATAAATTTGTTGCAATTATCAAAGTTAATTAATATTTCTATTCTAAATAAGGTACTTCCAAGTCGTATAAATATATTTTAATACTTTAAGGTTAAACCGCGTAGAAATGTGCATTACACTAAATGAATATGATCTTTTTTATAATAAGACTTGAGTTGAGGAAAAAGATCAAGGTAGCCAAAAACCATATCTGCATTACAATACTAATTTTCTCTAGCTAATCGTATGGAAAGGCTGACTATGCGAAAATAGAAAAAAAATAGCAAAAAAAACATTTTTCTGTAACCATTACTCAAAATATTTTACCTGAACAATTTTGCAGATTGCATTCTTTGAACTGCTTATTACTACCTTTGCATGGTAGACCCTCATATTTTGGAGTTGGATTTTTACATTCCCGTACATTCATGATTGTCCCATTGTTACAAGGTTTATTACATTCAGTAAATGGGCTCCATTCTGACCATCCTCCATGAACTAAAAATTGTTGTAACTTTTACATAACTTTACCTAGTTTAAGACATTCTTTACAAAAAAACCGTAGAGAAAGGAAGTGCCATAACGGAAAGAATTCGCTTCCGTATTTCTGTTGCCTTGTTTTTCCGCGGTTCCGAAGAAGAAGGTACTATATCCAGTCTTATATAAAAAAGAAGGATATATTATATATATTTGAAAGAATTTATTTACATAATTGTGACGATGAAACTTTAGTTTGCTCTGATTTATTGACCTCTCGCAATTTGTTTCAAACAAATAATTTTTTTTATCACAGGTTAAGTGTTGAGAAAGCATCTGATGACTATGTTTTCGATTGGTCATTAATTTTAATTATTTAAAAATTATATCAATAACCTTAAAGTTTTTTATATACCTGGACAGAATTGTACATTGCAAATTCGTTTTTCCTCTTTCCTTCCAAAACAATCTTTTCCTCCGAATACAGGTTTTGGATTTTCACATGCTCTTGTTCTTATCATTTCCCCTCCCCCGCAAACCTTTGTGCATTTGCTCCAGGTAGTCCAGTGCGTTAAACCACCATCAACTAACCAAAGAAAATAATTGCATTTTAATATTTGGGGGACTTATCAGTACCTATGCTGATACAATATTTTTCAACTTAAATTCAACTTAATATTCGTTCTTGACATGGAGCTTGTTTGTTTATTTATTTATTAAATAAATATTAGATACATTTACATGGTATTAGTTTAAAGTGCATACATTCGTTTTGGGATAACTTACCAGGACATTCCTGTAAATTACAAGGTTTAGTTTCTTTCTTTGCTACGTTTTTGCAAACTTTGTTAACTTTGTATTTGCATTGTCGTGTTCTTTGCTGATATCCAACTCCGCATTTGCCAATGCAGTCGGACCAGGGTGCCCATTTTGTGTATAGATCTAAATATACATATTTACAATTTACTGAATTTAAGTTAAATTATACTTTTTATAATAAAAGAAAAATAATATATGTAGATCAAATCTAAACAGTTCCACATCTTTATGGTAATCCAATGTTCCTCCGAATATTGTCGTTGTAGCCGTGAATACAATGTAAGGGAAACATTAATTCATATTACTATTACTATGAACCTTATATATTTAAACAGTTTTTGAAAAAAGTATACCTGCATTACTTTTTAAAAGTAATTTAAACCTGTCGTACTTTTAATATAACAATAATTTCTATAGACTATAAACACTACCTGAATCTGAAGAGGTTGATATGTAAGTTGATGTAACAGTGAGTCTTGATGAATGGTACGATGGTGATATATAGAGAATACTACCTAAACAAAAAGTGGATATAATGAAAGAACAGTATTGTATATGCTGCATGCAACTTAATAGCGATTTTTTTCTGATTTCTGTATATGAAGCTTAGTGCATATGAACAATTTTTAAAAACAAGGATTTAATAAAGGTTTCGACAAAGTTATGCGACTACTGGTCTTTGACATTTTCATTTGCATAAAGTGCAAAATATTAGAATTTTAAATTTCGATTTCTTACATGAATAAAAATAGTACATACTGTTATGTCTTTCTATTGGTGATGTTTTCAATGATGACGAGGAGTTGATAAGGATACTGGTTGACGGTATAATATATGTTTCCATAGATAGATAGGATGGAGTGTAGTTGAAAGTATTTATACTGCTAGTAGTTTTTATTTTTAATATACTCTCATTTCTCACATCTGATCTACTAAATATGTTGCTTTCTACAGACAATAAAGATGATGTCCGTTTTTCACTTGATGTTGCAATTACATCATCTTTGATACTTGATGCTGAAATTTGCTCAGATCGACCTGTACTCTCAATGAATTTGGTAGAATAACTTATGTTCTGTTCAGATTTTGCAATGCTCTCAATGAGTTTAGTTGAATAACTTAAGCTCTGTTCAGATTTTGCTATGCTCTCAATGAGTTTAGTTGAATAACTTATGCTCTGTTCAGATTTTGTTATGCTCTCAATGAGTTTAGTTGAATAACTTATTCTCTGTTCCGATTTTCTCATGCTCTCAATGAGTTTAGTTGAATAACCTATTCTCTGCTTAGATTTTGTTATGGTCTTAATGAGTTTAGTTGAATAACTTATGCTCTGTTCAGATTTTGTTATGCTCTCAATGAGTTTAGTTGAATAACTTATGCTCTGTTCAGATTTTGCTATGCTCTCAATGAGTTTAGTTGAATAACTTATTCTCTGCTTAGATTTTGCTATGCTCTCAATGAGTTTAGTTGAATAACTTATTCTCTTTTCAGATTTTGTTATGCTCTCAATGAGTTTAGTTAAATAACTCATTCTCTGTGAGCTTGCTTTTATTCTATTTGAGCTGGCTTTACTTGATAGCATTTTAGATTTTTCAATTACGTTGTAACTTGGTAGAATACTTGGAGTACTTCGAATTGATGATTTGATATCTGTAATCGATTTTGAAAACTGTATTGAGCTACTTGTTGCTGTACTAGAAGTTAACAAAAAAATCGAGCTTTTACTTGGCTCACTGTTAACTACTACAGATTTATCATTCGTTGTACTTTTTTTTCGTGTCCATTGAAGAGCAGCAAAAGCTTTCTGAGAGACTGAAATTAATTCACTAGCTTGAATAGACAGAGAAGTGTACATATATATTGATACAACATTCTTTTCTGTTGATTGTACAGTTTGAGGGGACATTATTGGAGATGGAGATGTTACTACAGGCGGTACTACTGGAGGTACTACTGTCTGGTAGCATATATCTATTAAAAAAAATGAATAATTTTAGCATAACTAAAAACAATACAAAACAACAATATCTAAAATTAAATTTTATTTAATTATTATTTATTTTTTTAAATTTTTTTTTTGTTAAAACTAATACTCATCTAGAGTGTTCTAGGTATATTTCAAATTTCAAATTTCCTAAATAAATTTCTGAGGAGTAAATAATATTTAAATAATATCTTGTATATTTTGTGATTCCTACAAAAAGCTACATGAAAAGAAGCTATGAGAATGTTTTCATATAAATACCTCCATCAACTATGTAATTATTGCTCTCACATGGACGAAGAACATTAAAACCATTCTCATAGGCTGTACAATAGTTTGGATCCTCCATAAGTTCCATCATCCCGTCCCTTCGGCCGCGAAAATTATATCTTCCACAATCTGCAAAAAAGTATATCAAGGGATTCTGTCAATTGTGAAGCGTAACGGTATTCAATAAGTGTGATATTAGTTACCTAGGTACCCAAAATCCCAGTCATAATTCTCTGTGAATTTTTAACTTTTTACATAATTTTTGTTTTCACCACATATGCGTAATGAGCTATTAATCGTTTATAAAAAAACACTACTATTGACTCGAACATTTTTTAAAATCAAGTGACAAAGTCGAAACCAGTTGTTTTAACAGCATCGCGCACAATATTTGTCGACCTATTCCATTTTTCTGTCAATTAAAGCCGAAAAACTAATTCTAAATCTGTGATTTATGCTAAGAATCACAAAGAATTTATGTTGATAGCATCAGTTCAGTTGGATAGGAAGTCACGGATAACAGGAAAGGTCGTGGGATAGAATCTACTTCCGTTCAAATCCCTGTTTATTTCTTGATATACAATACATTAAAAGAGAGAAACCTTGTAATGTATGACGCAAGAAAATAAGAGCGTTACTACCTGGGATTTCCATGGTAAACTTAGTTTCCTTAACATTATTACCAAATAGTGTTAAAAATCAAGAAGAATTAAATTAAGTGGAAATTAGAAACAGAACATAGACCAACTTTTTTCCTTGAATGTATTTGTTACTTACCTACATCAAGAGTCAGCTTTCTACCATCGAGAGTTCCACTCTGCTTCTCTATAGATATACAATAATCTTTCCCACTTAATGCTTCCACCCAACTACTAGTATACGACTCATGTGGATAGTAATAAAATACCTCACAACAGTTTGTGCTTTCTTGAGCTGTTATGTATATTCCTGGATAAATATCATATCCTTCTGGAATCCAACAGAATGTTTTATTATCGATGAACCAAGAAAGTCGCCATCTTCTCGATACTAGTTAAATAAAACCTCAATTATTCGGTATATTTGAACTCTTACATATAAAGCTACAAGTTCAAGTGGTCTTTGCTACAAAAATGATCTCACATGAAATTGTACATAAGGCGATATTAACATCAATACAATAAGAAAAAGTTAGGAATGTTTACTTACGTGTTTGACAATAGTTGAACTCCTACAACAAAAATTAAACAGGATTAATTGTTTTCTCAATTAGCAGGAGTTCACTAGTCTGAGTATCATTTTCGTGTCATTTTAGAGATCAAGTTGAATAATATAAAATTTAATGAATAACTCTAGGTTGGTGTTTACAAGCGGATTGGTTCCTACGTGTCCTAATGGTTGAGTGGTCTAAGGCGTTGCTCCGGGAAGGCAACTATTCCCGAGGTTGAGAGGAATATTGTGGGTTTGAATTCCGCTCGGAGCACTAGATTTAGATGGGTTATGAAAATTAAGGGTTTTAAAAACTGCAGGTTTTTAACATTGCGGGTTTGAAATATATGTAATGCCCACGAAAACAGTTTTATTGTTATATTAATATTTGTGAGGCTATTAATCTTCAACTTTCGGATGACAATATTATAATTTGATTATTCTTTTTAATGTTATTAAAAGAAAACTCAAATTTCAATCTAAAAACGTTTACTTACGGTATATGCCAGTAATATGGATGCAATGTGATATATCATTTTCAACATAGCATAGTATATCTATTTATAACATTTGAATGTCCTTCAAAATTAGTTGCACAACTCCAACTTCGACAGTTTCGAACAGTTCAGTATGATAGCCATATTCATACTGTACTGTTCGAAACTGTGGAGGTTGGAATTGTTGAAAACTCAATAAAACCTATTAAAAGTATGTTAATCTTTTTGTCTTAGGTCAGGTGAAAGTCTAAAAACTTCCTAAGGAACAAGATTGTTTACCCAAAATATTTTTATTATAAAAGGTCTTCTCAAATGTTCATGATAAAAAATATTGGAGCTGAATGAGAAATTCTGAAAAAAAATAAAATCAAGACTAATAATAAATGAAAATTAATTGAAAAGATGAGAATAAATGCTATAAATAATGCTTTTATTGTGAAAAGAACTGATTCTAAATTGCAAATCTATAAATTTATATAATGAAGCTATTTCTATATTCAAAAATAAAAATTGTTTATAAAATATACAATAAAGAGAACCTAAACGAAGGACTATTTCTTTACATTTATGAATTCAAAGAAAATGAAGATTTGGCCCACTGTCAGAAACCTATACTTTAAACTAAATATAAATAATATTGATAACTAATAACAAAATACTTTTAACAATAATAAAAATTGCATTTGAAATCAAGATTTAGGAGATATATAAAATATTTTTGGTTGACATTTGAAAGGTTTGCAACGCTACTGCTTATTGTTTAGAATCGAAGTAGTTCATCTACCACCAGATTTTGAACATTTCATTTGAACAAAAAAAGTTACTACTGTATTAATGTAATGTATACCACTTACCGGACCTTGACCTCGGACCTGGACCTTTAAAACCCGGACCCTAGTGATTGGGTCCGTGTGTTTTTAAGAATTTTTTGAATATTTGTTCAGTTTTTTTTGACTTTTTTTCGTCAAAATCCTACTCTTAAAATAATAGAATATGAAATTCAAATCAAATGAAAATACTTGTTCTGTTGTACAGCGTTATATGAGGTTATTAAACACAAAAACTCGCTACATCTAAACTTTTTTTTTCAAAGAACGAAGCATAATATAAGTTTGTTTTATGAAAAATACTCTTGGCCCTGCCACCTAACCATCACAGGACCTCGTTTTCACTTGTTTTATGATAAAACTGGACTGTTAAAATAGAATTTCTGTTTTTTTTCAGCAGCTTAAACTTTTTCGATCAAGATGCGAAATTTAGATGTGGAGGAATTGTGTATTTAACCATATGATATATTGAGGAAAGACTCTCTAGGGGTATTAATCGGTGTGGCATGGTTTGAAAGATTCTCTAGGGGTATTAATTCGTTTGGCATGGATTGAAAGGCTCTCTAGGGGTATTAATCGGTGTGGCATGGTTTGAAAGGCTCTGAAGGGGTATTAATTGGTGTGGCATGGATTGAAAGGCTCTGGAGGGGTATTAATCGGTGTGGCATGGATTGAAAGGCTCTCTAGGGGTGTTAATTCGTGTGGCATGGTTTGAAAGGCTCTCTAGGGATATTAATTGGTGTGGCATGGATTGAAAGGCTCTCTAGGGGTATTAATCGGTGTGGCATGGTTTGAAAGGTTCTCTAGGGGTATTAATCGGTGTGGCATGGATTGAAAGACTCTCTAGGGGTATTAATTGGTGTAGCATGGATTGAAAGACTCTCTAGGAGTATTAATTGGTGTGGCATGGATTGGAAGACTCTCTAGGGATATTAATCGGTGTGGCATGGTTTGAAAGACTCTCTAGGGGTATTAATTGGTGTGGCATGGTTTGAAAGGCTCTCTAGGGGTATTAGTCGGTGTGGCATGGTTTGAAAGGCTCTCTAGGGGTATTAATCGGTGTGGCATGGTTTGAAAGGTTCTCTAGGGGTATTAATCGGTGTGACATGGTTTGAAAGGCTCTCTAGGGGTATTAATCGGTGTGACATGGATTGAAAGGCTCTCTAGGGGTATTAATCGGTGTGGCATGGTTTGAAAGACTCTCTAGGGGTATTAATTCGTGTGGCATGGTTTGAA
>JAYJMI010005571.1:8631-19483 GCA_036873855.1 Sarsia tubulosa
ACTTTTACATGATTTAAAACTCAAACATGATTTATTTCATGATTTAAATCTGTCTTTATATTATGCAACCTTGTTTTAAAATAACTCTTCGCAAGAGAGGAATGCGAAGATTAGAATAAATAAATAAATACACGGACGTTTTCTCTCTGAGCTAAAATTTACTCTGCGAACGAGGTTAAAAACAACATTTATGAATATGATTGCCCACTGGCTTATTAAAAAGTCTCGCTATAAATCACTTACTAAGTCGTGCTCCTTGTACGCATTGATTTGTATTCCAAGCATTATTACAATATTTCCAAGGGACTTCATTTCCCATTGATGCGTACATGTAGTATAACACCCATGCTACGATGACGTTATAATATACTGTACATAGGAATGCTACCATTATCATTGCAATACCAATACCTAAACAAAAACAAGTTGAAGAAATAAGTTTAAACTTTTGCATTGAAGTATCATGTGACAGGTCGATCTCGGAACACTTGCTATTTAAAACTACGCTTGCTTTCCTTCTCCTATATTGTTTCTTTATTTAAACTTGACAAATTTAAAATACAATGTAAGTATAAAAATTATAATACAATGCAAAGAAGAAAAAGATAAATAGAATATTAAAAGCTAGCATTCTACTAAACAGTAGAGCTAATTGATGTCAACTAACACTAATGAAATACAAAAATTAACTTAAGTAAACCTAACTTGCCAACATAATTTTTGCACAGACGACAGAGGCAGTTTTCGGGCATCCAATTTTTTATTTTGCTTTGAAATTCAGGTAATGATTTACTTTGTAATAATTCTTCAACGTGCGTAATTGCATTAAAGCCAGGAAATATGAAATTAAAAGCACTATTAAGCTGCAGTAAATTACACCAGTTTGGGAAGGTCAAATGTCATAATTTCAGAAATATGATCATGATCAAATATGAAATATGATCCACGAAGGCCACTAAAGCGTGCCAGATTTGTTTTTATCTAAGGTAAGGTTGTTTTCCTGTTTTCAATACTTCGCTATTTTGAGCTTGATATAGAATAAGACAATGCATTTATTTTTTTGACGAATCAAAACAATATAGATTGGATTGTTTACAAGAGAAATGCGTCCAACTTTGTCTGATATATCAAGTGTAATAAAACAAGGACCTTTAAAATAATAATGAAAATTATGAAAGTTTTAGCCTAAGCAAATGAGTATTTAGAATGGATTTATTGTCTTGTCGAGTTTTGATCTATGTTAATCAATCAAAAATATTCAAAAAAGAGGTTCTAGTTTTGATCTCTGTTCGCCAATCAAACAACTGTGATAAAAGTGGTCCTAATTTTAATCGATGTTAGCCAATCAAACAACTGTGATAAAAGTGGTTTCTATTGTTCATCAACAAATATAAAACATGTCATTTGATAAGTAGTAATAAACTGTTAAACAAATGTCAATAAGATTATTTCGGTGCTTGAATTGAAGGTTTAAACATCACGTCTGTACTAAATATTAAGGATCTAATATTAGTTTGTAAAACTTCAGAAAAAATCGCCCTACTGTTTTGAAGGTTACATCGCAAAAGCAATAAATCATAGTATAAAATTACTATTTAAACATGGTAGAGTTTTTACTCGTAAAAGCTAATGTTATCTTGGGATAAACTTTGCCGGGTTTTTTTATCAATGCTTTTACGTCTTTTTAAAATATTTTGGAAAAAAATATCGTTATACCTTTTGCAATCGGACAGGCTGCATTCCACGTACTAACAGGACCGAGACTAAAATATTGACCTAATGCCAGTTCCATCAAAAACAGCGGCATTCCGCATAATACTAACATGATGAAATACGGAATAAGAAAAGCACCACCTCCATTATTGAAAGCAAGGTAAGGAAATCTAAAAAAAAAAATCCAATGAAAAGAGGAACATCAATACACGTGATAGCTACTCATTTACTTTACAACAGTAATTGAGGGGAAAAGGCTCAAGAAATGTAACTTTATTTCTTTGATACGCTATTAAACAAGGTAGTTGGCATGTAAAAGCTTTGACAAAAACAAAAACAGCCTGAAATATTTCATTTAGTACATTTCCATGTATATCGAATATCAATTGTTTTGAATAAAATAGATCACTTGGAGAGGAGTTATAAAATGACAGTTATAAAATGTCATGTCAATACAGTGAAACACAAGAGGTAGTGTTTAAAGAATTAAAAAAAATTTATTTAAACTACCTCCAAACATTACCAAGACCCACGCAATAACCAACACATGTTAAAACAAACTCGATCTTTCGTCCCCATGTCTCTCTTTCTTCAACCTCTTCGTCGCCACTGTGTATATTTCCGTTACTGTCACAGTTTAGCTCGTCAAGCTCTAATGGCGTTTTCTCTGCAGCGCCATTGTTCTCGTTAACTTCCATTTTGTATACTACAAGATGGTAGTTTTTTAGCTACTAAGGCGCTGTGATTGCTGTAGATGGTGTCTTCGTGTTGTAGCTATCTATTGCGATCACATAAATTTAGTATTTAGTAAAGTATTTTTTATAAATCCATAATAACTTTCAACTCTTTTATTTTTACGTCAATATGTCAATATTTATCCCTAAAGACAATCACGTATTGATTTAGTCATCTTCATACGAAGTTTATTTATCACTCTAGCTACCTCATACCGTGTTTTATCAGGCTCTTGTTACAACTAAAACATGTTGAACAGAGAAGTTATGTTATCTGAGACCTAGACACGATTTTCTACCCTATTGTACGATTTTTATTTAATATTTATAATGCATTAATTTGCATATATCTTTTCCTTTTATATTTGCTTTTAGAAAAAAACTGGAAAGTTATATGTGCCTGTGTTATAAATTGATATCGCTTCTTACAAAACTACAACAATAGATGACAGCTCTATGACGGTTTTTCTCAGGAATTTCTGAATTCAACTGTTTGTTACATGCACATTTTTATTAGACTTTTTAAACAGTATGTTTGCAGCTACGTAGCTATAAAATGCTAGAGTTTTAAACACTGTAAGTTAGATCAAAAATAAGAGGGCACGGGAGGTAGGAAGGAATGGGAAGAAGGATAGGGAGTTATTAGGTATTAGGGCCTATTAGTTATTAACGAACAGACGTTTATAGGTTGAAATATCTAAAGCAAACAACTTAAACTGTATGTAGTCTATTTACAAACTTACGAATCAGCATATCAACTTCCAAGCATTTTATCAAAAGTTAAGCAAATACAACAACAAACACCCAGTTTTTTATTTGTTTAGGTTAAAGATAAAAAATATAGCCAAACAGCACGACAATTTACTTTACGATTAATTATTAAGACTATCTCGGGTGTAATTATTTTGGCGGAATCTTTATTGAAATGTCTTGTCTTGTTTCTGTAAAGAGCAGTTGGAAGCTGGTAAAGAAGTTGAGCTTTTTTACACTAGAACTATTTTACTTTTGCTGTATGAGAAATTTTCGAAGAGTACCCATCAAGCGGTAGTCATTTATTTCAGAAAGTTTAAGTAAGGGATTCATTTTTGGACCAAAATCACCTAAAGTTGTACGTAAGTTTAAAAGAAATAAGCGTTTTGACAAAAAAATAAAGATTAATTTACACTAGCTCATTACAGCAAGACTTAAAATTAGAGCATGATTTACAGCTAGAAAAATTTAGAGCAAGACTTACAGCAAGAAAAAATTAGCAAGGCTTAAATTTACAAGAGATGGTCTTTACACATATCTCTTATGTTAATTCATTTATAACATATTCACAAATAAGATGCATTTAAAATAACTTTGGTTTTGCAAAACTGGCCACCACACTGGAGACTTTTCCATTTTGAAAATCAAAGTGTCTTAATTTCAAAAACTAGTATATAGCATTATTATAAAATAGAATGTTGTCAACTAGTTTATAGCTACATCACGTCTTGTTTTATCACAATTTTCTTAAATTTACAAATATTGTAAATAATACACTTATAATACACATTGTTCAGCTTATCAAATAGCAATACCGTAAACATCCGACTATAAGCCCCCCTCCCGTGCATAAGCCCCCCCCCAATGTATAAGCCCGCCATAATTGGTAACACAATTTTCCTTCCATGTATAAGCTCCCCCATGTATAAGCACCCCCATGTGTAAGTCCCAACTCAAAAAGATAAAAAAATAGAGAATATATAGTATCAAACATGGAATGTGCATGAAATATGATGAATTTTTTGTTTAACAGTATAACAAATAAAGTTGTTCCTAGCAGTAATTATATTCCATGTATAAGCCTCCCCCCCATATATAAGCCCATATAAAAAGTGCTTAGGAAAGTCTATAAGCCCTGGGCTTATAGTCGGATGTTTACGGTATTGGACTGATTACTTTTATTTCACAAATTTTTAACATAGATTATAATCGATTTGACCTAAATATTTAAGAACTAGATTATGAATTATGAAAGAAGTTAAAACAATAAACTGTTTTTAGGATCAAATTTCGTTACACGCGAGGAACGACAACAATTTTTAGATTAAGTTTTATCGAGAACATTTATTTTTATTTTTATGCTTTTAAAGAGTCTAAGCTCCATTTCTGAAATTTTAAAGTTTAGTTTATCTTATAATTCTTTAAAATAATAATATGTTATTAACACTAACATAGCGATCAAATCTATGCATTTTACGACTTTTGACTTTACGTCTTTTTCTACCTAAGCCGTACGATGATAAGTGAGAAATCAAACTTGTAGTATAATGCTCTAATGTTTTAGTTTATAGAAGATAACAAAAGTTTATGTAGATGTAGAATTCTCTCAAACCTTAAACCACCAATAATGTCAGAGGTAATGAAACTCAAGGTATTTAATCAATCACGGAGACTTTGTATCATAAATCAGCATTTTCACCATTAAAAATCAAAAAAATCAATTAACTATAACTTTTGATTCTATAGTGAACGTCATTTCTCAATTTCTGTCAAGTTAGTGAGGTCAGAAAACCCTCATTAGATATGTTAACAACCTGTTGGAAATATGTTAACAAGTCTTACATCTTCCTGAATGGTAAGTTTTTTAACTTTTGTAGTTTTGGTGAAATTTTTACTGAAATTTTAGAAATGACTTCATAAATAGTGACATCACCATAAAAAATATTAGATTTTTTATGTTAGGATCCAAAAAAACATTCTACAAAGTTTTAATGTTAAAATCTAAATTGTTCTCAATTTTTCAAGGGTGTGCAAATTTGTCCCCCCAGAAAAAATTAGACTCAAAAAGCAAGGATTATTAGGGTTAATATCTACATTAAAACATTTTGATTTAAAAAAAATGATATCCTTCGATATTGTTGTATTTTAAAAAAGGAAGTTGCTATGACTACTCATTTGAAATATTTTAACAAACCCCGACCCTTTCCATGGAACTTTCTTTGTTCTTTCTTTATACAAGACAGTTTGAATTTTAAGATTTCTATTGTGGAAAGTACGAAATTTTGAATGGAACTACACCAGGATTTATTATTGAGATATACTTTTTGCTGTTTCTTTCTAAAAAACATTGAAATAGAAATTGTTTTATTTATAAATATAAAGTCTTATTTCTTTCATTTGATATTACTTCAAAAACAATGTCGTCTGAGATTTATTTCTAGCTTGGGAATAAAAGAACGCAAGCAACCATCAAATAACTTTATGTCGTATACTACATTTTTATGAATCCTTTAGGTCATCGTGGAAATTGATAGACGCAAGGGTAAACAAAGAAGATTTATACTTCAACATCAGCCTATAATTGTTTATTTCAATACTACGAAGAAGAAGAATAAAGGAAGAAGAAAACTGTCAAGTTTCAACCTGATCCCATTTTGCATCGCTATAGACTAGTTTTAGTCTAATAACCGGGCCGGTATTCCGAAAACCGACTTAATCTAGTATAGCTTCGCTAAAAAAGATTTGTAAAGCAAACAAAAATTACGAAAGTTGTATCTAATCAACAAACTTACTAAACAAAACTTTACTTTGCTGTACTGTAAAGACATACAAACCTTTTTAAGGCACTCTTTCTTTAACTGTAAAATATACCTTTAGCGCATGCGTGCAATGAAAAATATGCGTAAATTTAAACATTTACTTTAAAACGTTTTTCAACTAAATTAATTTCATTAAATTATTCTGTATCTGTTTACTTCTCCGTGACCCATATAAAAATAATTTAACTTTTTGATACTAACTTTGCTAGCTATTTGAATTCCTTTACTGTCTTCACTTTCTTTTTCTTTTGTGACTCATTTAATTAAAAGAATAGAAAAAAATCACTAAATTTATTTTCATTTTTCTATCTGAATAAAGCGATAAAAATAGAAATATTTAGAAAGAACAAAAGAATTATTAACAATATATTGGTTTAAATTCAATGTTCTAAACCACAGTGCTTTAGGAGGTTTTCTGATTTTATTTCCCCCTTTAATCTACTTTGGACTTAAGCACCTGTTTACATTTTGAGACAACGTTTTATTTTTTAACGCGTTAAAAACAGAATGTAATAGAAATGTATTTTCAAACCGAATTGAAATTGTAAATCGTGGTGGCTAGGTTTTGTAAGTATTTCCTTATCGGGCAGATGGTACTGATATTACACCCTATTAAAATTCACTATATTTTTACCACATTAGAAAATGTGTTCTTCATATATTTCACTTTTTTCAACAAAATATTTTTATTTTTGAAAACAAAACTTTAACAACTCCTTTTGCTGTAATCAGTTTATTATTTAAAGGATCGGAATATCAAATCAGAAAGAAACGAACTTGGTCGAAGTAATAAATGATAAAATATATAGATTAAGTTTACAACTTCTTGATTTAGCACAATATAAGCATGCCAAAGGAAGAAAATATTACCTGTTATCCTATATATTTGAAGCTAGAAATTAATATATCAAATATCACTTAAAGAAGATATTCTAAGATTTTATCCCCATATCAAAGATGCCCATATGCCCATATTTTTATTTTCATGCCCATAGTTTTCAAGAATCACAATGAAAAAGAGTTACAATGCAATCACAATGAAAAAGAATTATAATACAATCAATGTATAAAGTAACGTATCGTGCGAAATGACATACAAAAACGGATTTTAAAAGAGTTTAATTTTAATATGATTTTAATTGATAAAGTCTTATATTAATAATTGAAATATTTAGAACTTATCTATTGCAACCTCTCGAACGGTTAAAATGATTTACAATATAATATAAAAGATAAAGCCAGTAGATATCCGCAATTCTTCTTGAATTAGGTTGAATTAGGTTTGAATCCAGGAAACAACTTGGATTTTAAAACACGATTTTGTTGCTCTCGTATAAGAGCTACAACTTTATACAGAAAGCTTGGCTTGAGCAGGATCTACTCATTTACCCTTGAAGGGACTTACTCAGGTCTTTTGGTCAAGATAATTAATCCATATTAAAACCTTAAGAAAGTTTAACACTTCGTGAGTATCCTGCGAAAATTTGAGCAACTTTTATGTGTAATCTTTGAAATATTTGTATTTCTAATTCGCTCAGCAACAGGAATCAAGAAGCAATTGAACTTTTTTTACAAAGTTTGCAGTTATTTTTCTTTTGTTTTGCAACATTGAATTAGGCGATTTTTAACAACGTATTATCTTCCAGCGGTTCTTATTACCATACATCAATTTCAATATAGGTTTCACAAAAAGATTTCAGCTGAGTAAGCCACTTTAAGAGCCAATATGAGATTGCATTAGGAGAATCCAAAGTAAGCTTTGGATTGTAAAGTCAAATTCCTTTACTGTCCTTACTCTAGAGCTACAACTAGAGAGACATAGAGAGTACTTACTGTATCTAGAGCTAGTGTTAAAGAAACGCTACAACTTGTTATTTAAGCTGGCTAGTTTGAACAATATCTTATGACTTGGCCGAGGTTTTAGTTTGAACAGTATCTTAGGACTTGGCCTAAGTGTTAGTTTGAACAGTATCTTAGAACTTGGTCGAAGTGTTAGTTTGAACAGTATCTTAAAAATTGGCTATATAATGCTTTATATTAAAAACTTTTCTTTTATGGAATGTTTCCTAGGTTGTATGATTCATAACATAAAAGTACAATATGGGAATAAGTTCAGCAACGCCCAGTTAATTGAGAGAGTCACCCGAGTGAATAATCATTTGTACAGTGGACGCCCTCTTTTTGTTACTTAACTGGATTATTGTTAAAAAGTTATTTGAAGAAAAAACGTTTCTTAAAAAAGAAAGAGAAATCAAAAATTCAAACATTAACTTATTCAAAAGAGAAATAAGTTTAAGAACCTTAGTTCAACCTTACTTAGTTTTAATTCTTTAAAACTAGTAAAATAACTTTTTTTTTAGAGATTGATCAATAACAGTTTTCTTTCCTTCTTATGTTCGACATGTGTTTGTTTACGTTTGGTACGTAATCTACAAATCAAAGAACATATCAAAGTAAACATTAATCTGAGAAGTTGAAATTTGGTTGACCTTAATTTCCATCTAAAAATTAAAAGCTAATTATCAGTTAGAAATACTATACTGTAACGTTTTACAGTTTTAAGGCAGTCTGCGTTCTAATTTGATAATATTTTTTACCGCAAAAGAATATTAAATGACTTAATTTTGTTCCAAAAACCACTACATTTTTATATAGACATTCCATAACTTGTTAACCTGTTTTTAAAACTAGGGAATAAAAGTAAAGATGCATTATTTACCAATCTAAAACAGTTTGAACCAAAATTTACTAACTTACTTACTTTCATATAAGTTGCAAGTTTACATTTAAACCATTATCCGTGCATCTATAGTAGGAAGTGAAAAGTTTTATACAAATCTTAAAAACAAGCATGGTCTAACTAATACGAAAGTCATTAAGAAAAACTTAAGTAGAATACCATTTGTAAATTTTCTCATAAAACTTTATTTGATGTAAAATGCCAACCTCGTTCCCAAGATATTTTTCCAATGATCGGCTATAAGCGAACTAATATTCTGGGAACGAGGTTGGGAAAATACTATAGCACTATTAAAAATAAGCAACCTCATCAAAATATTTGCAACAAGCTTTTCAATAAACTACTTTTCTGATCAATTTTAATATTCTTATCATGAGAGTATGATTGAGATTTGATGTTATATCGTCATGTATAATGACAGATTATCACTTAAACACTCTATTAAATCATTTCATTGTTAGCTGTGAAGTTATTATGTTAGAATAATCAGTTGAAATGAATGAAAACAATAGATTTTGATGTTTCAAGACTCAAGTAATAGAAACGTTTATGCAGCTACAACAGCAATGTGAACGAGATCGTTGTTTTGAGAGTTTAAATTTGAAAAAAAGTTCACTTATTAAAGCGTCAATCTCGGAGGTAATGCATTGCGTTTGATTTTGCTGAAATTTACGCATTGATGCATTTTAATGCATTACCAATGCATTGCCCTGATCACAAAAAAAAAGAAATATAACTTTTTTAAAAAGCTTTAGAAAAATATCGGTAAATGAACACATTTTCTAAAGTAGACACGATTTATTTCACTTTCTAACCTAGTTTTTCTCATCTAAATCAATTTCAAGATTTTCTACATCGTTTTGAAACCCTAATTTGCACCTTCAAATGCTTTGGAAAACAAATAGAGGCCTTGAACTACTTTTTCGTGTTTCTAGATTTTAAAAAAGCATGTTTTTTAGACAAACTCAAAAAACTTAAAGTGTGCTCCTTTTGTCGAGTAAGAACAATTATACGAGCCTCACTTTTTCGCTTCAAGTTTTTATTATATCAGAAACTTTAGGCTTTCAAAAGGAAGTTTTATCACCCTTGGAAAGAACCAATTGAGATATGTATTTTAGTCAGAATATTTTAGAAAACTTGATCCAAATTAAGAATAGTGAGGCTATTAAAGGGACTTACTCAGTTGTTTTTGCCAAAATAATAATTTTTGTGAAATGGATGCGTTGTCACTTCCTGAGTATCCTGTGAAAAGTTTAAACAATTTCTATTTGTAGTTTTTGATAAATTTGTATTCCAAAATTATTGAACAAAAGAAAACAAGAAACAGTTGAGCTATTTTGCATAGTTTAAAATCATTTACTTTTTTGATCTGCTGAATAAAATTAGGTAATTTTTAACAACTTTATTGGCTTTCAGCTGTTCTTTACATTGCATCAGTTTCAACAGATACGTTTCACAAAAATGATATCACTTGAGTAAGTCCCTTTAACTTCAGTTTTACCTATTCTTATGAAAAATCGAAGGTATAAAAAGTTGATGCAATTGATATCAAGTATATGATTGAATTAAATGGTCACACTGCAATAAAAACTTCAGTACTTTCTTTAATATATATACACATATTAAAGGTACTTACTCACGTAAATCATTTTGTGCAACCTACATTGAAATTTGTATATTGTAAAGAGCAGTTGGAAGTCAATAGATCTGCTAAAAATCACATAGTTTAATTCAGCCGATTAAAATTAAAATAACTCCACACTTTGTAAATAGCTCAATCTGCTTCTTGGTTTCTTTTGTTTACCGAATTGGAAATTCAAATATCTCAAAATCTACACATAGAATTTGGCTCAAATTTTCACAGGATACTACTGAAGTGGATATCTATCAGTTCACAACATTTCAAAAGAGTTAATTTTTTTGGCCAAAACAGATGAGTAAGCACTTTTAACCATTATAATAGATCAGCCATATCAACATTTTTTATTTTTATTTTAAAAATGATAAAATGTTGCAACTAGATTAAGTTATTAACAATAGAATTTGAAGTAGCTTATTGATAATGTATAGTATAGTATAGTATAGTATAGTATAGT
>JAYJMI010005572.1:0-13051 GCA_036873855.1 Sarsia tubulosa
TTATGTTAATTTTATATTTAGTTGATTTATAATGATATTATATTATACCACGTGATTATCTTTATAAATTGTGTATTGAAAAATCTTATTGTACCTTCAAGGTGGTATAAGATATATTAAAAGAGAATAAAAAATAAAAAATTAAAATCTGTCCGTCCGTAATATGTTGTCCAAACTATAGGTGTATGGCCTCAAACAGTCAAACAGAAAGTATGATAAACGGAAATTATCCAACAAAATCGGCCAATAGGAATCAAACAAATACATTCTGCATATTAAGCAAGCAGATCTCAACGCTTCAAAAATTTAAATGGAAAAAAATCTCCCGAGTGTGGGCAAATAATATAAATTTTAAGCCCACTAAATATTTAACGTTGGCAAAATAAACTAGACAAGTAAGTTTTGTTATGTTATGTTTTTAGCCACCTCTACAAACACGAGGAAGGAAGTTTTATTTCTATTCAAAAATAGAACGCGCTTTTTTTTTTTGAAAAAACCAATCAAAGATCGCAAAATTTTAATTCAAAAACGCTATTGGTCGAATGACAATAAATAAATAAAAAAGAATAGAAAGAGCAGCTGAGGAATTTCTTTCTGGTTTCGTAATCAAAAATAAATTCTACTTTACAACACTCTTAGGAAGGGCATATAGTCCTTCCATTTAACATCTTGACTAACTTATGTTTTCTTTATTGCGTTTCCTCAAAATAGAAGGGTGGTAACTCAACTTTTTCTCGAATTTATTTTAGAGTTGCCTGAAGAAAATAGATAAGGAATAACTCCAAGTCAGCAACAAAATCTCAAAGTATTTAAGGTACCTTTTTCTTCAAATCTCAGGGAGTCACGTGATACATTTTATTTGTGACATCATAGAAAATTAAAAAGATTCCCCCGATTTTACAACTTTTACTAGTTCGCTAAAGCGTACTAGTATTAGGATCAGCTTTCTTCGGAAGACAGAAGTTTGAAAATCAAAATTTGATTAGGTGTAACTGATATAGCGAGAAATATTAGCTGCTTTTTAATTGGTCTAACAAAAATTAAGTGAATTTTCATTGGTTTAAAACAACTTTTTGATATCTATTGTTATCTTTATAAACAAAATGTTCTAACGAATTATTTTCTAAAAAAATTACACGTTGAAATAAAGTTTCCTTCTGATGTGTTTCTTTCTTATTTTTTTATGAAAGTAAAAAAGGTGTTTGCATTTTATAAAAAATCATACAGAAGGTGTTGGAAGTTTGTTCCGAGCTATTTAAATATTGTAGTTAGTGCAAAAAGATTCTATGTAAAGAATAATTTTAGTTAGTTTTAAAATTTAGTTTTCTTCTCGCGAAAACAACAAAACTTTTTATAAGATAAATCATAAAGGCGAACTAGTTTAAGCACTTGTGCTTCTTGTTTATATTATAATGTGCAAAATTTACTTGTGATCTTTTTTCATATTATCATTAATGTTTAAAAATGAAACCCTATCAAGAGATATTAGATATTAAAGTAAAAAGTCCGTGGTTCAGCAATTTTTAGGGATAATTAACGCAACTGAGGGTGTTTTGAATGGGTTCACCTTGAAGTGTATGATGATAGGTATTATGAACGCTATATTTGAAATGCTTAAAATTGCTGGTTTGGCCAGTCTTTGCTTTATTATACCCGTATAATTTAATTAGAAGTCAAATGCCCGTGGTTTGACACTTTTCACACAAATTTGCCACAATGTAGTGCTTTGTTGAACTCCCGGCTTTGCCGAAAGGAGTCCTATAAAATCAGGCTTGTCCGTCCGTATGTCCGTGTACGTACGTGCTTCAGTGGTAGAGCCAGATTTTTAAGTAAATATCTTCTTTCCGTGAAAACAGGGTCAGAAGGTCACATTTGATAATTCTTAAGATAATGACATTTTTTATTTTTTTCTAAAATAATTTATACCGGGAATCCATCCCTTTTTGAACTCCCGGCTTTCCCAAAGTTTTCGTTTTCCCAAAATCGAGGTAAATGGGTCAAATTTCGGCCCAAAATAGACATTTGGCCCTGTATCTCAAAATTGGTTCGTTAAAGTTTTCTAGTTTTTTGCTTGGAGTTAAAACATAATAGGAGATAAAAATTGAAAGCATTTATGTATTTTTGAAAGTTCTTGTTGTCCTAAAATCGGGGTAAATGCATCAAATTCGGGCCCAAAATATACATTTTGCCCTTTATCTCGAGATCTGTTCACTAGATTTTTCTAGTTTTTTGCATGAAGCTAGAACATAATAAGAACAAAACAATGACACTATTCCTATATTTCAAGAAATTCTTGTTTCAGAAACAAGTTTCAGAAACATCAAAAACTTATTTTCCTTGTTGGGAGACAAATTTGTGCCAAAAATGGACATTTTGCCGTGTATCTCAAGATCTGTTTATTAGATTTTTCTAGTTTTGTATAGGATGTTAACGCAAAATAAGAAATAAAATTGTCAATATTTCTATATTTCTGAAATTTCTTGTATCGAGCAAGCGAGGCAAGTTTGGCCCAAAAATGGGCATTTTTCCCTGACCTCAAGATCAGAGCTCATTAGATTTTTCTAGTTTTGTATAATGATGTTAGCGCATAGTAAGAGGTAAAAAATGACACTATTTCTATATTTCTAAGTTTCTTGTTTTGAGCAAGGGAGGCAACTTTTGTTTTATCATTACATTTTTCTATTTGTCTAAAAATTAAATACCGGGAGTCCACTAGTTAATCATTCTTGTTTTTTATGCTATAGCAAAGAGTATTGGGTAACGTAGTGTCAATGACAATTTTTATATTTATTGCATATATATTACCAGCGAGACAGAGCACCTGTGCTGAATCATGTGCCAAAAAGTATTTTATATTATTTTGAAAAATAGCGCTGCAATATTTTGTTCAAAATAATACTTTTTGCGTCTGTCTGTCTGTAACACAGTTTCCCCAGAAACAGTTCATCAGTTTTTTCTGATTTTTTGCATGAACTTGGTGGGTCATCAGTTATTCAAAGTAACAGAGCCGGATTTTTGACAAATATTCTTTATTTCCAGAAATTGGGGTCAAATGGTCAAAATTTTAGTCAATATTTTCCAAGATATATCCAGATCCATTCATTAACTTTTTTTTATTTTTTACACAAAGCTAGAGGCAAATAAAGGCGTTAAACTGGCATAAGTGTCACCATTCCGAAATTTCTTGTTTGAAAGCAATTTGAGGTCAAATAGTCATTTTTTGTGCGGAATTGGTATTTCGCGAGATATCTCATGCTACAGAGTTCCAATTTACTTGAAATTTTACACAATGACGGAGATTAGTAAAGCATAATATTTTATCCTAAAGTTTCTTCATAATTCTGTTCATTTGCTGCATAATGTGGTGAAAATGTCAATTTTTTAAATACTGCTATAAAGACGTAATTTTTTCATTTTCGTCAATGAAAGAGCTGATAATTAGCTATACCTTACATTTGCATTGTTTTACAATACTGCTCATTTTCTGCATGATATTGCATTATGAGGCAACATTTTGCTAAAAAATATGCTTTATGTAGCATTACCGGAGGTTCAGTGGCAATATATCCCTTGTTTTCAATAAGTATTTAATACAAGATATATACAATTCATATAAAAGGTTTGAAAAAAAGTATTTTCCATCAAGATTGACTGTTTATATCTGTATTATCGTTAATGTATGCCTGCAGAGAAGTTTAAGAAACCAATTCAATCAATCTAATTATATCAT
The DNA here is from genome assembly GCA_036873855.1 of Sarsia tubulosa. Taxonomy (NCBI): domain Eukaryota; kingdom Metazoa; phylum Cnidaria; class Hydrozoa; order Anthoathecata; family Corynidae; genus Sarsia; species Sarsia tubulosa. The sequence goes on from JAYJMI010005572.1 coordinate 3,731, forward strand.
TTTTATTTTTTGGTTCATTGGTTTACTCGAAGGGTTTCAATATAATTTATTTTATTATTGGTTTATGATATATTTAACTATTTATCTTAAGATACTTGGGAAACATGCAAGGAAGCTTCAAACAACAACAACCCTTCATTGTTGACGGAAGCGTTCAAATGTCATCACCTCAACGTTAACATCATTTATTCTCCTGACGGTAACCGTTACCGTGCAAGTTTATTATATCACGCAGTTAACGAGAACGATATCGATATTGTGAAGTTCCTACTTGCTATAAACATTGACGTCAACAAAGGCGATGATATAGGTAGTACAGCATTGATGTATGGTGCTAGCCGTAACTATATCGATGTTGTTCGTATACTGTTGAACGTAGTTGAAATCAACGTCAACAAAATCAATGATGGTGGTGAGACAGCACTGATGTTGGCAACTAATAGAGGACATAATAAAATCGTGGAGTTATTAAATAAATCATCGTAAACTTTTTTATTATCTTTTTATTATTTATATTATTAAACACGATGTACTAGCAAATATGTTAGGGAATATTATATTATTATACTATTTTTTTTAGGTATACATTAGGTAATGTCTGAGAAACTTCGTAATTTTTTGAAACGCATTTTATATAATTTACTTCTATGCTTATCACCTTCCTGCTTTTAATGAATTAGAAAAACTAAAATTCAAATAAGATATTAAAATCAGCAATAAACTAAATAAACAGTAATATAAAAGTCGAAAGTTAGTTTCTACCATGGAAGTGAATTTCTTATTAGTTGCATTTCCATCTAAAAGCTAAAATGACACTTAAAAGAACAAGTAGGGGAACCTCGCTGTCCTTAGCATTTAGCTCAAAATAAGGCTCAATTGTATTTTTTTCAGTTATATTTTCTTTTTATTTTTGGACAGTTATAAGAACAAAATTCTGTTATGTTTATATATTCTTTTATATTATTTTTTTTTAAGTTGACAAATATTACATCGAGATTATATATTTTGGTTTTAAAACCATCTAGTTCGAAAAGAGCTACATTCGAACATTGTTAACAAACTTTAGTTTAGGAAGTTTTTTATGTATTTTTAGTAACGGATGGAAAACAATTTTGTTTGATATGAGCCTCATGTCGCAATTTGTTCTTAAAATTACCTATAAATTAGCTTTTCAACTTTTCAACTGAACATCAGCCTCGGATAGTTCTTAACTTACGGTGTTCTTAATTTTTGACCAAAAATGTAGCTAATGTTCTAATGAAAACAACGCGTAAAACCCAAACATAAAAAAATAGAAGCTTTTTTGAATAAAAATATAAAAATTATCACACGACAATTTGTGTTGTACTAATCTAATTTTACCTAATATTAGTTTCAGTTATAATAGAAAACATATTTTTCATCTTTTAATTTTTTTTATGTCTTGAATGATAATAATAAAGCTCGAATAGAAAGAGGATAACTGAAATTCTGCTAAAGTCTATTTCCTTATTACTATTATTACGTTTTTATTATATTTCTTATTATTAAGTTCTTGATTCTCAGTAGCCTTATTGATGTTATATCTTCTCACAAAGTGAATTCAAGAATCAGGGAGAGTGTGATGTCACGAGATATAAGGGTTTTAATTTTATATATAGATAAATTCATTATGTAATAAATAGATTAAATCTATTTTAGATTCCATTTACATTTATATTTCATGTTTAAATTAGAATTTCTAATTTGTTCTTTTTTTGTTTATATTCGATTTTTTTTTATTTTCTGCAAAATCAGTCAGGATACTAGTTACCAGTACTTTAATAGATTTTGAAAACTACTGATAATATTTCATCGATTACTTTCAATCATATTTTTAAAATTAAGCACATTTTAAATTATCACATAAACTTTGTAATATCACCTAGGCTTTTAATGTAAACTCCGGGGTTTTCATTTGTAATCAACTGGAGCTTGTAATTAACTGGAGATCGAAAAAAACAACTGCATTGTAAAGAAAAAGAAAAGTCGAAGATATTCATTTCGTATGTTTTTACAAACAAAACCTATATTTCAAGTAAAAAACTGGGAGTGAAGCTGATATATTGTTTTATGTGATTAACCAGGAATCGCATATTTTTTCGCATTTTTTTTATTTGAGATAAATCAATATTCGGTTATTTAACAAAAGTTTTGAAATCACTATCGCTGCGCTGGGGATGGTTTCTAAAATGTTGTGAAAAACATTGGTTGATTTGCCTCAAGTCAACCCAAAAAACACACTAGTACTAAATATTTATTACATAGGATTATACAGTGTGTATAAAAATGAACGCACTAATTAAGGAGTTTTTGCTCCTGATTCAAAATAATAAAAAGGAGCGTAAATAATGATACATAACGTGTTTCAAAAATTACAGTTTTTGTCAAGATTACCTAATGTATGTATACCTAAAAATCCATAATAATATATATGCCTGTAAAGTATTTGCTTGTAGAGAATGTTAAATAATATAAACCTTTGAAAACTGATCAACTGTTGCTCTATAAAGTATGAACGAGAAAGTTAATTCTAACTAAGAACTTCACAATATTTACATCGTTTTTGATAACTCCTTTATGTAATACAGTTAAAGGGTAAGGGGCAAATAATATCTCATATTATACTTATTTCGACGTTTTAGAAAAGGTAAGAACATATGAAGAACAATCTGAGGCTGAAGCCCAAATTAGAAAAAAAGGAAAAAACGATAAATCATCAATAGTTTAAGAAAAATCTGGGTATAGTATTCTTTTACATCCGATTGTTTTTTTGTTTTCGTTCAGCCATTTAATATTAATTTGGTGTTCTAATTTCTTGTTTTGTAAAAAAAGAATCTAAAATGGAATCAAAAATTGGTGTTCATGAATTAAAAAATAAAAAAAAACATTATTTGTGCTAAGGATTTTTATATAGTTTATCATTCCTAATCATATCAAGAATGTTAATGACTTTAATTAGGATTTATTATTAAGTAAAAGCAGCTATTTATATGCATAGCTATTCTGTAGATAGTAATGGGAAAACAGTGGAAGATAAGATTAGGATTAAAGTATCTTAAGATAAAATTCTCCAAATTTTTATGTAAACTGAACTGTCGATTTTTTTCTTAAAGTCAATCTATTTCAGACATAAAAGCAAATGGACAAAAACATCAGAGTTTTGTTCTGTCTGCTTTTCTTGTTGTTATTGAATATAGGGTAGCAGAAACATAGCAAAATGGTATTTTTAGCAAAAGTAATTCTTAAGAAAACTATTTTTTTCAATAAATGTATAATATATAAAGAAATATAACACTCATTAATTCATTCAATCACTCTATTTTCTATACATATATGTATTATGTATGTCACTCTGTATTTTCCAGTTAACTAAAATAATTCTTTCAATGTTCCTAGGTGATTTATTCTATTCTTGAATTTTGGCTGACATTTTTTTATACTTTGTATATTTTATATTTGTTATTTTACATTTTTATATTTGTTAAAAGACTAAATTAATCTAGGGTTAGTCAGCAACAGATTTTTAGTCAACAACATATTGTTATAATGAGTCAGCAGTTTTGATGTCTGGAGTTGTTTATTTGTATCAGTTTGGAAAAAGCAACACCTATATACCTATTGATTATTTTTTTAATTCTGAGCATGCGCAAAACAATTTCAAAAAAGATTCCAGAACATTAATGCATATCCTTTAGATTGTTTTAATTCAATCATAGTTAAAGTTAAAGTTATGCAGTATAATAGATTCTTTTGAAAATAAATTCTATTGCAAAGAAATATTTTCATGCTTAAGGTAATAAACAATGCTGAGACAACATCTGTTTTTAGAAAAACTTTAATATAAGTATTTGATTTTTGTTTTAAGTTACAATGGTATTGGTTTAAACAAACAGTTATTACAACAGTTATACCTGTACAGTATAAATATTAAACCTATTTTATACAGTATTTTATAGTTTTTGAACCTTTTTTATACAGTATGACATATATTATTATTATTTTTATTATTACCTCTTTATTTCGTGTTTACAAAAAAAAAATAATTAAAATATACATTGTCTAAATAGTAAACAAAAATATAAGGGTAAGAATAGCAATTTACGTTCCTTATGTAATAACGTAGTGCTAATTAAAGTCGAAAAATATGTGATTTAAAATAAATAAAATAAATTAAAATGTTAGCTATAGTAGTTAGTTTATGAAGCCAACATACTGGATGTATGTCTAATCAAGACGACAGGGACAGTTTTCAGGTACCAGTTTTTTATTTTCCCTTTAAATACATTAATGTTTTTTGACTGCTTAATTTCCTCTGTAAGAGTATCCTAAAGTTGAGGTCCTAGGAATTGTAATGATCCCGTACCATAATGTACAGTTCTGATAGGACGTTACTTAAAATCTCTCACATTCCTCGTTAAATAGGTTGGGTCCTTAACATTTAATTCGAACACATCGTGCATAATTTCAGGAGCTGATCCTACTTTTACCTTAAACATCGCAGCCATCAAAGCTCTGATGTTTTGAACATGAGCTGTAGAAGAACTATTTCTTTCTAGTAACTCTGGGTAGGAAGATGTTTTGTCATTCTTAAAGCTCTCTCTTGAATTCTGTTAAGTTTATTATTTAGTTTCCTACTATGGTTCATCCAGACAAGTCTACAATATTGAAATATATGTATAAAACAACAATTCTATAATGTACGTATCACAGGTATTTTTTGAAATTCATTACTTTAAGAAGTGCCTAGCCTAGACTAGGCGAGACTATAACTAAAAAAATAAACTTAATAATTAAAAAAATGTAAAATGTTCGTTACTGATCAAATATAACGGTAAAACTTTTGATGATTTTGAAAGATTATCAATTCCAGAGTATCCTGTGAAAATCTGAGCTATATTCTATGTTTAGTTTATGAAATATTTGTATTTCAAATCAAGAATTCCTTGCCAATCGTTTCCTATATTGAAGTCTTGTGCTTATGATAGAAAATATATCAATAAACAATTGGAATTGGAATTAGTAAAAATGGTAACTGGCTGGTAGTTAGTTTAATATTGAATTTATAAAATACTAAATAAATTACAAAAACATCAAATATTTTGTTCTCATCCTTTAAATACTTTTAGCAATATTATATTTAAAAGCTTTGTGTTATTGTATAGTTATAAAAAACAAATTAAAAGAAGTCAATGATTGATGATGGAAGAATAAATTAAAATAAGTCAATAATTGATGATTGAGGAATATCTTAAAAGAAGTCAATGATTTATGATGGAAGAATGTGGTAAGATAAATGGTAAAATGCTCTACTTTGTTTTTATATGTATTGGATGAAACAAACAAGTACAATAATTGTTAGAAACCAAGCAAATTTACTATATTTTTATGAATATCGTGAACTTTTATTGCATAGAACAAACAAGCATAAAAAATAATTATAATTTTTTTATAATTTATATTTTTAGATTTGTCTCAGCATACTAATTAAAATAATTTTTCTAAAAAAAAAAGTTTATTATTACGAATAATTAAAAAAGAAGCAATTTGCGAAAGTTACTTTCTTAAATTATGCAATTTTTTCTCCTCGCATAAGTTTCTTCTGCTTTACTTTCTTCCTATAAAGTATCAAAAAACGAGGGTTAAAGGTTAGATTGATGCAACTTAAATTATTAATACCGATTTTTTATCAAAATCGTACTTTCTAACTTAAGAAATTAAGGAAATGACTCTTTGTACTCCCCTGGGAATATATGTTAATTTGAAATTCGTTGATGGTTTTAGAAGCTCGAATATTTGATATTATATCTCAACAAGTTCGTAATTGGAGAAGATTTGGGCGACTTATAGGTGTTGAAGAATATATGCTCGACAATATCGAACTGGATAATGATAACAAATATCACAGATTGTATGAATGTCTTAAATATATAAAGGGGGCAGCAAAAAATCCAATTGGATTGGACTGGATTTACTGGAGAAATATACTTCTTAAAATGGAGCAGGAAGATTTAGTTGAAGATATTGAATACTTGTATCCTAAGCTACTTGATGATGAAAGAATTAACCTGGCTGATGTTGGTAAGCTTTCTGAGATTGTTTTATTTCATACGCATTATTGAATACCATAAGAGGATTAAGTGTTAAAGTTTTGTTTTGCAATTAAAATTACCAATTTATTAAAATTCGCTAGAATAAAAACTCTTATAATAATGCTTAACAAAAGTTATTGTTCAAAAAAATATATCATTAAAAGTCTCAAAAGTTCGATTAAAAGGGAAAAATCTCATTTATACTAGGAAATATTGAAATTAAATTAGTTGATTTGTCTGCTACTAATTTTTGTTTGAATTGGGTCATTAGATTTTTGGACCTTCGGAAGGGGTTATATACCTATTTCGGGTTATTATCCTCGCCTTAGAACTTTTAATGATAGTTTTTTTTCAACAATAATGTTTGCCAATTTTTGCCAAGAGTTAAATTTGTTCATTTTTCTCATTTTACATACAATTATTATAGTATTGAGTAAGAGCTAATAATAAATTGAGAAGATTATTCGTCTGATTTGCTGCATTGTGGCAGGTCAAAAGGTCAATTTGTTTTTACAAATTATCTCAAAAGCAATTATTAGATTTTTTGCACAAAGTTGAAGTCAAAACTGATGTAGTTAGCATGTTACCGAAAATTGTTTTTCTTCTGAAACAGGAATCGCAATATCAAATCTTTACTTATAGATTTGAGTTAGAGCTAATAGTTTCAGTTGTGAAATATTTTTTTTCAGATTATTTGTTTTTTAAATTGAACAAGATTTTTTCAACAATTTTTATCTTTGAGTTGCCAATATCAAATTTTATAATCTAAATTTTAATTTAAACATTATTTCTTTTAAAGGTTTGTTAGTAATTGATTTCTTATTCTTTTTTCATGCAATATTTTAGCATACCTAATGGCTAACAATTGACAGAGTCTGATTTTTTCGAAAATTCTCATTCTCCTTAAAACGTAATGAAAAGTAAAAAAAAATGATGCTATTCATATTCTTCCCCAAGTGTTTTGGTTTGGTTTCAGATTCGTTTATTAGATTTTTATGTTTTTATTGCATGAAGTTAGAACACTATAAGATTTCTCTATTCATATATTTCGAAACGTTCTTTTTGCTGACTTAATTGAGGTAAATTTGGGCTTTTCTAGTTGTTTCCAAAATATTTACCAGGAGTGAATGGAACCGGAAACTATCCCTGTTAGCTTTAGCAACTTCTTTTGTAATAAACAATAGTCTGAAGTATTCAATGTTATTAATAATATAAATATACGATACTAAAAGATTTAAATAGATATTCCGTAAGTCATATCTTCACATTATATATGATCATTTTCTTCATATGTATATGAGCTGAAAAACTTGCTCCGAGTAAATACATGCAGAAAGTATCCCTGCTGGCTTTAACAACTTTACCAACTTGGCTTCGCTTAATTAGTATGTATCATAGTTAGTCTAGGAGTAGAGGCCGAAACTGGTATAATGCTACATATGCTCTTTGGATGGATTTAAATATACAATACAAGGATATTTGGAATTGTCTAATAATGGTTTTTTGAAGTTTTTCTATAAGAAAAACAATGAAGAAGTGTGTAGCTCTAATTTAAAATTTAGGGTGAGCCTTCCATCTAGCTTGGAAGAAATTGAATTTGTCCTGGAATAAAGTTTAAGTTCCTTGATTTAATACTTGGAACAAGGAATGGTTAATATAAGTATATGTGACGTAAAATAAGTTTTGCTTTGTAGTGAATTTGTCGAAAAATGATTACCAATATTTAATTTATATTTTTTGATGTGAAGTCTTCAATATTATATATGCACAAAGATTTGAATAAATATTTCGTAAGTTATATCTTCCCATTACTAGTACACGAGTTCGGTTAGGCGAGATGGTTTTTTCATACAAACAATCCTTTTATCTGTGTTTTAAATTTACGACAAGTTGTTACTATTTTTTCTATTTGCCAGTATTTTTTTTAGGTCATGATGTATTTAGTAAATTTGGTATCTTTGCACACCATGCGGGTAGAGGCGAAAACTTTGACTGCTTGCCTGTCAAATTAAAGCAAAGTATTAAAATTTGTGTAGGTGCTGGCAAGCGTAAGAACTTTTCTGTTAAAAAGGTTCAAGATTTTCCCACAATTCAAGATGATTACTTCAGTAAATATAACATTTTGCAAAATATAAAAAAATATGACTTTTCAAGTATCAATCAAATTGAAGAATGCGAGATACTAAAAACTCAACATAAATGGCTAGAAAACAACAATGACCAAGGCTTTGTTGTGAAGGGCTATGATGCGAATGAACATTTACAAGCATTTAGTGATCGTGTGAATACTTATCCTCAAACCGATTCTATATTAACTTATTCAGCTAACCATAACATTATTCTGCATATTAATGAGGCCACAATAAACATAACAAAAACAATGAGAGAAAATTGTCGAAATATAAGACCACTCCAAACTGCCAACCAATGTCTGCAAGATCAACCATTCATTTATGTTCCCGTAGTCTTGCATGATAAACATATAGATGAAGTTTTAGACAAAGTAAAATGTGAAACTTGTATTGATGCAGGATTGGTAGCAACAGTTGAAACATTTCAAGATTTACAACTTCTTGAGAAATGGTGGAAAAACTTATTGGATGAATTAAAAGATTTAAAGCAGCACCTTGAAATAAAAGCTGACATGTCCAATGCCTTTCTTAGAAGCATTATTGGATATAAGGCTCTTGCTTCGATTAGTTTACCAACTTATAGCACGGTTGTCAAGCAAGAAATAGAAGAAGCTCAGAAGTTGATTATGTTGACTCAAGAGCAGCAATGTATAATATATTCTAAGAAAAAGTACAAGATAATCAAAGGTTCTTTCGGTAGTGGTAAAACAATTATAGCACAACAAATCATCAAGTTAGTGGCAAACAGTATGTCTAATAATGAGCTAATATATTATCTGTTCCATGATACTACTAGTGTTTATGTTCAAGAAATGATAAATCTAGCAAAACAATTAGAAAACAAAAATATTATTGCTTGCAAGGTGACTGATTTTATTAAGGAGCAGATAACATTTTCTGCAATATTAAACCATATGCTAGAAATCAACCAAGGTAAAACAGTGCATGTGTTTGTTGAAGAATTCAATGGTGAGGTTTTGGATGATAAAGAAGTAGATAAAATTAAAGTTCTCTTGGAAAAAAATGAATTTAAAAATTCACATATTGTATTAGTAGCACAATCCATGGAAAGTGAAAGA
>JAYJMI010005682.1:0-13035 GCA_036873855.1 Sarsia tubulosa
CAATAAAAATATGATAAGTTTTTCCCGCTGTTTCATGTACCAATGAAAACTCGCCTTATTTTCCCGGGTTATCAGTCGTAACCCAATCAAAATAGATTATTCAAACAGTTGGTTTCCAAATTCGAAACCTGATTCCAATTTCCTTATCGCTTAAAGCGCGAAGGATAATAATCATGGTGTTTTTTAATGCTAAAACTATTATCGAAATTATTTTTCCGGAGCAGTTGCAGAAGAAACTTTGGCGAAATTTAGGGAATTAACTTTCGCGAACTGCCTCTTTTCAGTTTGATAAATGTAACAAAACTTCTACTTTAAAGGAAGAAACTAATGCGGAAGAAACTTTCGCGATGAGAAAAATTCGCGAAATTGAGGGAATTAACTTTCGCGAATCGCTTCTTTTGTCATTTTTCGCGAGAATAAATTTTCGCGAGTTAGCACAAAAAGAAAGAATAAATGTAGTAATTTTGGTAGGAAAAAGGTTTTTTAATTAATAAATTGTTAAAAGATTGAAAAAAATTAATTTTGCGGGAATAAACTTTCGCGAATGCTCAAAAATACTATTTTTCGCGGGTTCGAAAATTTCTTCCGCATTAGTTTCTTCCTTTAAAGTATTGAAATTTAATATCAAAAGTAATTTTCAAGTCACGCGATGTTTGTATTTTAACTTTTTTTGTTCATATCATGTACCTTGGTACGAAAATACTGAAGTGGAAAAAAGCTTTTAAAAGGGTCGAAATGAGAATAAAAAAGTAACGCTTAAATTATTTAGTTTACTGAAAAGTTCTATTTTCGAAATAAAAATTAATATATTTTAGTTACATTGTAATAATATTAAACGTAGAACCATGTATACTGCTAAGGGATTTCACAGTGTATCGTCTCCCTTAATAAGGGATTTCACAGTGTATCGTCTCCCTTAATAATTCTTTATTACTACTTATTAGTTGAATCGTAAATCATTTCAACATTCCATCAGATCGGTGAAAAACTTTCAATTTGTTTTTGTGTGAATCAAAAAATTTTGTCGGCAACTGGATAGAAAAAGCTTTAGGCAACACGAACAAATATTCTTACGAACGCTAGTTTAATTTTTTAGCTACTCATGAAAAACTATATTCCAAAAATCGTATTTAAGCGGCAAACAAAAAGAAAATCTGAATGTATTTAATAGTAATAAAGAGAGTAGTGAAAGTAGATTAGTGGTAAAACCGTGATAGTGGTAAAACCGTGATATTATAAGCAAATATACAAACATACCTTCTAACTTGTTAGCTGATTTGAGCTTATTCGAGGGGAATTTAAAGTAAGTAACTTTAAAAAATGAGAATTTGTTAAAATTCTTTACATTCTTTTAAGATATTTTGGATACTTTAAAGACTTTCTCGTTAATTCTTTGCTATTTTATAACAAATGAACAAATAGTAAGTATCAAAGCTCAAAAACTGTCTGCCATTTTTGATATTATTAATTATTATAATATTATATAACAAAATGAGTGACTGTGACGTAAAACATAAAAAAGTTGTCAAAAATATAATGCATAAAAGTTGTGGGCGTTAATTTTTTCTTTCAAGGACGTCAAAATATTAAAAAGTAAAAGAACTACAAAATTACATACACAGTTTAAAAACAACAACATTACATTCTAAAGCTATCTATCTTTAAAATAGTGGTTCTAAATTTTTTCCTTTATTAATAATTGTCTTTTCATGATTCGAGTAGTTCATTATATCGCACCATTGATATGTCGTCCATTGGACTCGATCAACGGACGGACGAGTGATTTAACTCAATAATACAAAATATTTGCATATTTTTATCATAATACAATGCTAAGCGTTTCGAAATCGAAGCGAAGTTTCATCTATTTAAGCGATTAGTTTCTAACCAATAATCGTTTGGTATTTTTTCTAATTAGTGCCATTCTAGAAAAAAAAAGTGTTAAGTGAGTTGAAGTAACAGCGGAGGGAGTATCGAACAGCGAAGAATTTTCGATTCTGATCTGAACCCTTAAGCTGGTTTGAAACAGTCCCAAAAACAAGTCCCGAAAAACTTCCTTAAGGGAAGAAATTTTCGCGGAATTTATATCCGCGATTAAGGTCATGAATGTTCCTTATTTGTGTGGAAACTACAGTAATTATTTGCTTATGTTGATAAAATTTTGGAAAAAGGAGAAAACGTTTGTTCCGCGAAAAATTCTTCCCGTGAAAATATCTTCTCTTAAGGTATCTACTACGAGTCCACTACGAAAAAAATACTTGTTTTAGGGGTAGCAAATGTTAAAGCTTGCAACAATTATAAAGGTCTTTAAGTCAAATCTTATTTTCTAGGTTTGTTTTTATGTATTTTACCATTTTAGAGTTTTTTTTAACATCGAAACTTTCACTTTCGGTTTAGCATTTTGCAAATGTATGATGTGAAATTGATTAAGATTGATTAACATTTTTTTTTTTTTTTTTTTTCACTTTGATAATGACCTATTGCTTGTTAGGTTGAATATATAGTAAATAAAAAAAAATAACATCTTGTAGTTTATTCATCTAAAAATGTTAACACTTCTGGTTACCCTTTTCATCATTAAGTAACTACACGGAAATAAAGCAGTCGGAAACCTAACAAAAATAATTTATAATACACGGTTTTATAGCCTCAGTTCTATTCCTCAAAATACATCAAGAACAAAAGTTGTTAATAGTTACTAATAGTTTTTGTCGAGCACCTTTTAAAAAAAAATTCAAGCATTCCTAGAAGTCATTAAAGATTAATAAAATTTACAAACATATCTGACGCTTTGGGTATTGTTTCTTGGGAACAATGTGTAAACATATATGACGCTTTGGGTATAGTTTCAATGTGTAAGGAAAGGAATTGAGACTATTAAACGGTGTATTACCTTTTCAACTATTCCCAGGAACAATGGTCGTATTTGTAGGTGCAGAAATATGTAAGTTTCCGGTTTCTTTCGTTTTGTTTAAAGGGTTGGAAATATGCAAATTTTCAACTCCTCTAGTCGCATTTGAAAAATTAGAAACTTGCAAGTTTTCCGTTTCCATAGTCGTATTTGAAGGATTAGTGAAATGCAATTTTTCAGTTTGTACTGTATCATTTGTTGGTTTAGCGATATGTGATGTATCATTTGTTGGTTTACCAATATGTGATTTTTCAGTTTGTATATGAACATGGACCTCAGGCTTGTCGTCGTCGTCCTCGTCATTTTCATCGGTCGATAATGGGGTGGGGATTCCGCCTGCAAGAGGGCCTCTTCGGTGAAATTTTTGTTGCACTGGGCGCAATGTTTGCGGTAAACTGATCTGAAGAGGGTTGGGTTGAGGTTGTAAGTTACTCGCTGACTGGACAGGTATTTCATTAGGTAATAATTCTATTGGTTGGCTATTATCTATTTGATCTTTGGTGTTAGGGAACTGGACGATATTGTTTGAAAGAAAAGGAATTGAGGGTAACTCTTGTCTGGAAACTGGATTAGCTGGATCTGGGTCTTGCATGTTTTGGGTTAGGCTTTTTAATTTTTGAAATTCAGCAAATTCTCTCTGTTGGGTTTCCTGCTCTTGGTTGATTTGTTGAGCAAGCGCTTCTTGTTGAAGCTCCTGTGCTTCTTCTTTCTGTCTTAGGTTACTAGCCTCGTTTAACTGTTGCTCCATTTCGGCATCTTGTTCTCTTCTCATTTCTTGCATGACTAAACTTGCCCCCTGGTTAATTTGTGGTAGCCTGGATATATCTTGGAAATTGGGTGGAGGTTCTTGCATCATTTCACGTGGTATAGAAGATTGCTGTGGTTGTTTTATAAATTGTGATGGAGGGAATGGCAAGGGAGACGGTAACGACATTGGCATCATTTGCGACTCTGCCTCAAGTGGAACTAAATTACTATCTTGTGGAGATTGCATTTGTGGCATTTGAAAGTTAGACGGTTGAAAATTTGATGACTGCATATTATTAGACGGTTGGAAATTTGATGACTGCATATTATTAGACGGTTGGAAATTCGATGACTGTATATTATTCGATGGTTGGAAATTTGAAGACTGTATTACATTAGAAAGTTGGAAATTTGAGGACTGCATATTAGCTGGTTGCACACTTGACGATTGCATGTTGTTAAAAGGTTGAAAATTGATCCGTTGCATACGTGCTGGTGGAAGCACATTATTTCGTAAGCTACCTATGTGATTGATATGACCGTTAAATTGTGTTTGACGAAACGCTTGTTGAAAGGGTCGTCTTTGTTGTTGATGCTGAGGTTGTTGAAAAAATCTAGGTTGTTGGTTAAATTGTCGCATTGGTTGAAACATGGAATTTCTCGATTGTTGCTGCGGTGCAGGTCTCGGTTTATAATAACCATTCTCGCTTGCACTTGCACCAAAGGATCGCATCCTATTTGATTGATTCATTTCTACTGGGCGCTGGTTTTGAAACGGGGAGCTTTGTTCTTGTCTAATAGCACCCCCTACAGATCCTGTTGATCTGGGTCTAAAGAATTGTTGTTGATTGGCACTAGATGTTTCTACTGATTGACTTGCACCATTAAAATGTGGTCTCTGCGGAGTTGCAGGATGACCATGATGCAAGTTGCGGAATATTTGTTGATCAACTGAGGTCGAAAACTGACTAGTCGGTGCTTCGGTAGAAACCTGTCCTAGATTCGTATTAACGGCACTATTCTCCTTTGGTAACGGTCCAGCAAATATATCAAAAGCTTTACTATTTAATCCTAAAATCTTCTGCGTCTTCGAACCTGCTGCAGATCTCAGCAATTGCAAGATCGGATTTTTATCAGCTTTTTTCCCATTCACAGTCGCTCGTACAACAGGTGGTTCACCATTATAATCATTAATATTCATCAATTGTCGTTTCTTCATTACATGGATTTGGTTACGTTTGACTGTTTCATACGCTTCGTCCATTGAATTGGTTCGTACTCCAAAATGATTCTCAGCCATATTCGGAACAAGAATTAATTCATTTTGTTTTTTAATCTCTCTTTTATTATGATTATTTTGGTCGCTCTGTTTAGCCTTCTGTTTGACCGAAAGGTTTACCAATGATGATGTATCGAATAATTGACGTTTTTTGGCGTTTTCACGCTCCAATAAAGGTATGTTGTTCCGCTTATCTGTATCAACACTCACTCGAATATGAGGTTTGTCACTCTTCCTTCTGTTATACATGGAAGGTTGAAAAAAATGATTTCGATAAATATTATTTAAATATTGTTCATATAAGCTGCTACTATCCGTAGACAGTTGGTTTGAATAACTGTTCTCAAACTGGCTATACAACGGTGCGTTGTTGTTAATATTATTATTATTAGTATTAAAGTTTTGTTGACGTTTTACTCGATCGTTCTTATTATGACTGTCAATTATTTCTCTAAGGAAATGATTTTCATCCGAAGTCAGGCTAGGAGTAGCGGCCTCAGATAGATCCATCTGAGACCGCTTCAGAATAAAAAATGGTCTCCTTTTTTATTGATGTTATTATTGATTAAAGAATAGTCTTCCGTTGATCTTTTCCCTACAACATCAACATTCACAACTGTATGATGATGATTAGATCTCGGTTGCTGATATTGATTCATGTTGTTATAATTATAATCGGATGGAATATCGGAATGACGGAAGGGACTATAAAATCCATTATTTACTTGACGTCGCGATCTATGTTTTTTTTTTGATTTTTTATTCTTTTTTGGTTTTTCAATACTTTTTCTTTTACTAGCATTTGGTGTAGCTTCGTTTGATCTGTTATTTTCTTCTACGTCATTATTTTCTTCTGCTTCGTCTTCATCTTCTTCTTCTTCGGCTGACTCTTGCTCACGTTCAGGAACTTCATTTCGAGCATAAGCATTCTCGTTACCGAAGCCTCCACCGAATCCTCCTAACCCTACAGGTTGTTGACCTCCTCCTTGTTGAGAATTTTGTTCAAACATTTGCTGTTCACCACCTTGAGGCATACCTCCTGCTGAGTTATCAGCTAGCATACCTTGACCGTTAGCAGGTAACTGATCGTGTCCGTCAGTACCTAAAAAGCCTCCTCCATTGTCAGATGCAAAGCTGTTCATATTTCCACCATTTTGAGCACCCATTTCTCCGCCCATTAAACCATTATCAGCACCGCCTTGTTGATTGGCGGTTCCACTAAAGTCCATCATTTGCTGTTGCTGATGCTGTTGACCTTGTTGTTCCATCTCGCCACCTGCAGCGTGTCCTTGGTCTTGCGGTGCATGGAAAAAACCCATACCTCCTTGATACATGAATCTATGTTCAGGAACGCCCACATAGGTACCTGCATTAGTAACCATAGAACCCATATGAGTAAGATGAGCGGCCGGATGCATCATAAAGGTATCATGCGACTTAAGGATAGGCTGACTTACTGCTGGGGGAGGTTGATGGAAAATCAAAGGTGGTTGATGATAAACTACTGCGGGTCTATGAACAATGACTGGTGGTTGATGGTATATGATAGGTGGTCTTCTAATAACTAAAGGTGGTCGATGAACAATAATTGGCGGTCTATGATATATCTCTGGGGGAGGATGATATATTACTGGAGGTCGCTTTACTACAATATCATTTTTCTTACTTGCTTTCCCGGTTGGTTGTTCATCTTCGCTTGTGCTCGTCTTATCTTTCTTTGAAAGTTTCGAACGCTTCTTGTTTTTATTCTTCTTGTGGCTGCTTTCAGATGATGAACTTTTAGCAATAACTTTTCCAAGTAAAGTTGCTCTTCGCTGCCTTGTCTTTTTCGACTTTTTCACTTTTTTTGATTTTTTAGATTTAGGTTTCTTTGAAATTTTTGACTTTTGAAATCCACTTTCTTCAGTTTCTTGTTCTGGTTGCGGTTCTTGTTGCGCTGAAGGTGCCATAGCATCTAAACCTCCGCTCAATGCTCCGTTTAACTTTTCAGCTATACCACCATTTAACCCACTGCCGACGGCTCCATTTAGTACACCATTAAGCCCTCCACTTATTTGACCTGTCATAGCATTATTAAAACCTTGTCCTTGTAATCCTTGAAGAACATTACCTTGTACTGACTCTTGGTTACACAAGTTTGCATCTGCTCCTTCTTCTCTACATGGTCCACTACCGGCTTGGTTCAAAGCGTTACCTTCAAAATTGTTTGCATTGAAAGCTGGGCTACCAATTGAAGGTCCATCTATATTTCCACCTGTTACTACCTCGCCATTTGCACCAGCTACATTATTTGCTTCTACACCAGCTTGAGGTACTACTCCGTTAGCGTTTTCTACCTCTGTGGTTTCTGTTGCTTCGTTTTGAACGTTTCCGCCTACTTGCCCAATAGCTGATCCAACTTGTCCGACACGACTTTCGACGTGTTGATATGTTGGTTTTGTGACGTAAGAATCATGTGAATGTAAAATTGGTTGTTGGATCGCTGGTGGTGGAGTGTAAAACACAACTGGTGGTTGATGATACACAATGTTAGGTCTATGTACCACAACATCGGGTCTATGAACAACTACCGATGGTCTATGGATGACAACATCTGGTCGATGAACTATTAGATCGGCTCTGTGGTAAATCTCCGGAGGAGGATGGTATACTATGGGTGGTCGAAAAACAACAACTTTATGTTTCTTTGAAGCATTCTCTGTTTTCGATTTAGCAGCTTTTGGTATGCGTGATCTATAATCGTGACCGCCGCCGCCGCCACCACCACCTCCACCGAAACCATGACCAAATCCATGGCCATGTCCTCCGAAACCGTGTCCCATATTAAATGTATGTCCGAAACCGCGGAAGCCATGTCCATGACCACCTCCACCGCCGCCGCCTCCTCCACCGCCGCCGCCTCCACCACCACCTCCTTCACCACCAGCACCGAATCCACCTCCCCCTTCTCCTCCATCACCTCCAAATCCTTGTCCTGTACCTTCATGTTCATGAGTTTCTTCATGGTGGGCAATATCATGCCCTTCATAATAACCACCATGGCCAACAAAACCTCCATCAGCATGTTCAAGTTGTGATCCAACTTGCTCGTTAGCATCGTGTGTAACGTACATATCGTGTGACACGACTCTTGGTCGGTGGACAACTGGACCAGGTTGATGGAAAACAACTGGAGGCTGATGATATATAACAGCAGGTCTGTGAACTAAAACAGGGGGTTGATGAATTACAACTGATGGCCGATGGATAACGATATCTGGACGATGTACAATAATATCTGGTCTATGGTACAGCTCAGGCCTTGGATGGAAAACAATATCAGGTCTTTGTACAACGATGTTCTGTTCATCAGCATGATGGTGCTCGTGATCGTTATGTTTTTCCCAAGTATTGCCATGACCATGACCCCAATCGTGACCACCCCAATCTTCGTCAAAATGATGTCTTCCAGCAAAACCTTGATCAACACCGACACCTCCTCCAGCATGGCGTGCAGCATCACCTCCACCGCCACCTCCACCGCCTCCGTCACCACCACTTTCTCCTTCCCCGCAGCTTTCACTTGCGTGGCTATCACAATCTCCACCACCACCTCCGCCGCCGCCACCACCTCCTCCGAAACCACCGTGATGTCCGATACTACGTCCAAACCCACCATGGTGTCCTCCAAAACCACCGCCATGGTGTTCAGCAAATTCACCACCACCGCCTCCTCTTTCCCCTTCTTGGGCGCCTCCAAAATCACCTCCTTCATCATGACCACCTCCTTCACGACCACCGAAATCTCCGCCGTTAAAACGTCTTTTAGACCCTGTTACCTCTTTTGTTTTGTGATGGGATGTTCCTTTTTTCTTTGATACTTTGTGTTTTTTGTTAAGATCATTGCAGCTTTGAATTCCAGGCTCATTACCACAGTCACCATTAAAATCGCCCATATCATTAAAGGGACCAACATGTGGACCGATTGCAGAATTATCTGCAAATCCGTTACCATATCTAGCATTATATCCATTATTTCCACCCTCAGCTAAAGCGTTCAAACCCCCACCTATTGGTATCCCTACACCTCCTGGAAATTCACTACCAGCTAAACCACCTTGACCACCACCAATGTAACCACCAAATCCAGCACCACCTCCTCCATTTTCTTGACCACAAGCAGCAACATTATTATTGCATCCGTCCCCGTTAGGAGCATACACAGGAACTGGGTGATTAATGACAGGAAGTGGTTGGTGGAATACTATGGGTTGTTGATGAATAACTAGTGGAGGTTTTCTTACTACCGTGGCTGGTCTATGCATAACTATATCTGGTCTGTGTATGACAACATCTGGACGGTGTACTACAACGTCAGGTCTATGGATCACTTCAGGTTTTTGATGGAACACAATATCTGGTCGATGTATCACAGTAACACGATGTTTCTTTGAACCTTTCTTTGTGTGCTTCTTTTTTGGAATGGCAGTTTTCTTTTTAGCATCTGTGTTACCAGCCATTTGAGGAGCAAATCCTATTGGGCCAACTAAATGATCATTATTTGAAGCTTCTCCTTCAAAGTTACCATTATTTCCATACCCGTTTCCATAAGAACCATCAGCAGTTCCAAATCCAGCGCCAAATCCATTATCCCTACAACCTGTAGGTGTTGGTGCAGGAACACAAGCAACTTGACTTCCTACATGTTGCATATTTGATCCTACTTGAACTGGTTGTAAAGGCACGGGATTAGTAGCATACATATTTTGATTGTGTTGTAAACGTTGTTGATATTGGGAATGAGTCTGATGAAACACTATGGGAGATTGGTGTATCACCATAGGAGGTTTATGGACTATAACAGCAGGTCTGTGAATTATAACATCTGGTCTGTTTATAACAACGTCGGGTCGATGGACTACAATATCAGGTCTATGTATAATTTCAGGACGTTGATGGAAGATAACATCTGGTCTATGTATTACTGTCACGTGATGTTTCTTCTCAGCTTTCTCCACTTTCTTGTTCTTCTTAGCAACTTTTGATCGTTTGTTTATAACGTTGTCAAGATTGAAGTAATCTGTAGATCGACGAACTTTCTTTGTTTTCTTCTTCTTATGCGACTTATTCTTTTTCTTTTTACTACCTACAACAATAGATTTTCCAAATGCATGTCCATCAGTACCCTGGGCAGCATCTTGACCACCTAAGTTATTAGCTTCTCCTGTGAAGTCACCACCATTACCATGGCTAACTTCTGCAAACGAAACACCATGGGCGTCTGCGTATCCTGCACCATTACCAAAGCTATTACCTTGAGGTAATACATCACCTCCAATTGCACGACCTGTATCAATAATACCACCATGCACATTACTTACGCCACCTTCAACATTATTTACACCTGCTACGCCAGCAACACCCCCTTCAACAGCATTTACAGCCCCACCAAAATTATTTGCAACAGCTCCACCAAATGTGTGACCTCCATCGTTCTCAGCGAAATTTCGTCCGTCATTACCTCTAACATCACCAGCAAATTCACCATGGTTACTTCCAGCAGTATTTACATCACGACCATCATAATAACCTCCCCGACTTACGACTGAACCTTTATGCTCCATGTTGGACCCAACATGCTCATGTGCATCATGAGCAACGTATTGATCGTGTGAAACAACTTGTGGTCGATGGACGATAGGTTCTGGTTGGTGGAACATAATGGGTGGTTGATGGAATACCACAGCAGGTCTATGAACCAAAACCGGTGGCTGATGAATTACTACAGATGGTCTATGAATAACAACATCAGGTCGATGTACAACAATATCGGGACGGTGATATAATTCTGGTCTTGGATGAAACACAACATCTGGTCTATACAACACTGTTGTTTGTGGACCACTACTATGTGGGTCACGATGATCCCAGTTATTATGTCCAAACGCATGGTCACCATAACCTAAAGTACCAGGTTCATTACCTCCACGATTAGCTCCCTCGCCACGAACGTTAGTAAATCCACCTTCACGAGCACCAAACTCTCGTGCTCCTCCTGTTATTGGTCCTGCATTATCATGATTAACAAATCCCATGTCTCGCCCAGCTCCAATGTTTGCATCATTACGATCATAAGCAGCACCGGTGTTGACATGACTAACAACTTCTCCTTCTCTAGCTGCAACAAAACCACCATTATCTCGTCCGAAACCACCGTGGTCTCCAACATTACCGTGGTTTTCATTAAAACCAGTAAAGCGGTCCCCATTGGTGAATGCTGCACCATCATGAGCACCAAAGTTACCAATATTTCCTCCATGACCAATATCAGCAACTCTCTCATTGTTAATGCCGTTAAATCCTGCGTTACCGTTAATAAAGCCATGTCCCTCAGTCTCTAATCCAGCAACGTGTTGTTTCTTCGCTGCTTTCGCATGTTTAGCTTTTTTACTTTTGTGGTTATGTTTATGATGATGATGCTGTTTAGGGACGTCTGATTTAGTTGTAGCTGTCTGTTCAGCGCTGACTGGTGTACCAACAGCTTGTTGCTGAGCAAAACCTAGTGGTAGACCTGTGCCTCCCATTTGGTTTCCGTACGCACTTGGTGAAGTATTTACATCATAGTCTAAACCATTTGCACCTCCTGCTTGATTAACTCCTCCGAGGTTGTAGCCTGCTGCGCCGCCAGCACCGCCAAATCCATTATTGCCTGCTGCAAGATTATTTCCATACCCGGTGTTAGCAGCATATGCGTTATTAGCACCTGCGCCATATAAGTTACCTCCAAGCGGATTTCCTCCAAGTGGATTTCCGATTCCGTTAGCTACGATTCCATTAGCTTCAATTCCGTTACCTCCAAGTCCGTTAATTCCGAGCTCATTACTTCCAAGTCCGTTACCTCCGACTCCATTAAGACCAACTCCATTAAGACCAGGTCCGTTTCCATTAATTGCCATACCAATAGGGTTACCATTAATACCAAACGCATTTCCATTGAGCGCACCATTACCGTGTCCAGCTCCTGCCAAATCTGAAGCCAAACCAAACTGTTGGTTAACGCCATTAAGATGAGGTGTTGTTTGAACGACATTTTCTTCGTTCTCTTCTTCTTCACCTGCAGCTGGTTGACCGGTTTGTACAGTTCCTGGTGGGCATGCCATAGGTGTACCTACAGCACATTCATTCTCAGTGTGTTGTTGCTCTCCAAATCCGATATCATTTCCAATTCCTTGACTTTGACTAGTCACGGGTATTTGACCACTCGCACCTCCTGCTGGTGTCATGCTAGAACTAACGTGTTCATGTACGTTGTGTGTAACGTACATATCGTGTGATACTGCATGGGGCTGGTGTATTACTGGTCCAGGTGTATTAAAGATAACAGGAGGTTGGTGATACACAATAGCTGGTCGATGGACGACAACTGGAGGTCGATGGACCACAACAGAGGGTCTTTGAATGATTATATCAGGTCTGTGAACTAGAAATAGAATAATTAAACACGATTTAATTAATCTGTATAAAAATACAGTAAAACCGCTGCCCCTTGTCCTAGCCTACAAACAAACATATACGTAGCTTGAGCTTGGGTTATGCACATTCGTAAACAAAGATGTTTATACGCGTGATAAATAACAAAGATGTAAGAAAGTAGGAGTTTGGTTACAAATATCGTTTTTTCATGTTTGGAGAGTTTTTGAATATCTTTATTATTTTTGTGACTTTTAAAACAATAAAACAAATATCTCTATGCTATTAGCTATCAACGTTTGATCTTAGAATAGGTCCAGGTAACAGAAATAGAAATCCAGATAGGTTAATATGTTATAGTTCATAATATTATTTGAATGTTCAGGTAAATATTCGATTGTCTAGATTTATGTTTTGTTTATTGTATTATTAACCAATAAATTTTTTTAGAAATCTCGACAATAAGGATATGATTCCGCTAAAGAGGTATATTGTAAAAGTCATAACTCACATCATTTTTTTTTTGTTGTTTTCATTTATTACTATAATTTATTAAAAAAATGATTTTTTATAAAACAAGGAATCAATTACTAATGGACCCCCGAAAAAACAAAGTTTAAAAGTTAGAAAAACAATTATAAAGTTTGAC
>JAYJMI010005793.1:0-13033 GCA_036873855.1 Sarsia tubulosa
GGATGTCTAACATCATGCAAAAAATCAGAAAAAAATAATGAGGCAATTCTGAGAAAACGTAATAACTAACGAACGAATGGACGAACGTACGAGCCTGTATTTATAGTTATGTCGAAAAAGAAGTGGAAAAAAACATTGGCGAAGGGAAGAAAATCTCTGTAGCTATATACCGATATTTGAATGACCTAAACAGCGATTAAACTTAAAGACACCAGGTACACTAAATGCTTAATGTATCACTTCCAATCAAAAACAAACAATGGTGTCATCATGGAGTCAAGAGCATGATCTCTTCTTTCAGATAACGTTTTCAGTTTTTTAAGAAATCAAAAAATCTAAAACTAAAACTTCTTTTAACCAATAAGACTATTGTGTTTTTATCTCCATGAGTAGGAGAACTAGGTGAAAAAATTAAACTTTTCTTCTGGAATCCATAAATCCATACTTTCCTTTATGAAGGACCTTCAAAAACTCGGCGTACCTAATGTAAAATATGTTATTTTTTCGATCGGATTACCCCGAAGTAGGATATGGAGAAGTAAATCTAGACCATAAAAAAGAAATACCTGGAACAAATATTTGTAAAGCTGAATTTGATATCAAAAGATGCAGAATTCTATGTAGAATATCATACTAAAATCCCACCAAGAGGGACAAGAAGTAATACACTTAATACAGTGAATGCCTCTGAAATGCAATGACGATTTTGGGGAAAAGCGTTTGTTTGTTCTTCTTCTAAATGCAAATTTTCATAATAGAACACTTCTAAGTTTGTTTACCTAAATGTTTTTTACAGACCAGATTTCTCAAATAAATACTGGCCTGAACATTTAGGAAATTAAGTTTTGGGACTTTGGTTTTCCTAGAAGCTTGTTTGTGAATGTTATTTCACTGGAATGAAATTTATAGTTTTTTTTATAAAACGTAGCAATCCAATTTACTAAGGAATTGGGGAAATTTACTAACTCTAGTTTGAAAGGGATGTGTGTATAACACAGATTTAACATAAATTATTTTAGGTTTTTCTTGTTTGCTTTGAATTCTATTGTTGTTGTTTTGAGAGAGTATCGAGTTGTGGTAGAAAGGGTTGGGAGGTGAAACCAAGTTTGAAAGCTTATTGAAAAAAGAATAAGGATATTGAAAGAGGTCGGGTTTGTTGAGTGTTTCCTACCCAGCCTGGTGGTAGATGGACCGGGCATAACATAGGCTAATAAACTGTTGGGTACTAAGAGACATAGGAGACACAGTGTGTTTCAAGAAAGAGTGCTGAGTTGTGAGTGCTTTTTGAAAACAAAAGTTAAATCAGCAACTATTAAAAATTGAAATTATTTTTAGAATGCTATACTCAGGCAGAGTAAGCTGTTGAACAATATTTAAATGCAGCTCTACGAGGAACTAAATAGCAGGGGAAAAGCATGTGATGATGTAGTTCCTGAGGAAAATTAATCAAGGAATTATTTGGCATGTTCTGGTCTGTCAACAAGGATTAGTTTAATTGGGAAATGTCAGGCGAAATTAGATTATATTGAGAAGCAGAATGAGGGTGAAAGTAAGAAGCAGGAATTCAGAAATGGTGAACTGGAAATCTCATTGCACAAATGGTGTTGGGGGTTTATTGTATTTTATTTTTTTTTATTTTTTACATAATCCTCTAGCCAAACATTAAACATTTGTTTGTATAGTGGGACGGTACCTAAGTGGATAGCGACGGGGGAGAAAAATACTGATCCAGAAGAGATACTCACAAAAAACAGCGGTTAGAAGCTGTAGTATTAGCCAAAGTGCTGTAGTGGCCATTTACAATGGGAAATCATCAGGAAAATCCATAAAAAAAGTTACGGTAAATAATCCTCAAATTGATTTTTGAAGCATAAATTGCTACAAAAAATATTAAAAAAGCAATTCATAGTTATCATTTTGAAATTACTCAAAAGGTTTTGTTTTTTTTGTTTCAATTTACATTTTCTCTATCTGATTATAGACCAATTGCTTGTTTGTCATTGGTCTTAAAGGCAATGTCATTGGCAAGGAAAGGATCAAGGGGGGAAAAATCAACTGTTGATTGATAGAATGCTTTTGAGGGTTGTCAAGAGAACGGTGAGGTGCCTATCTATGTACTTGATTGATAACAAAAATACATAAAAATAAATAAATACATAAACATGGCGAAAGTTGTTGCGAAACATGCGTTGAACCTTTGAATTAAAAAAAGCTAAGATTGTTTGGTAAATATTAAAGATAGTCATGGCTTGTTTCATTGACTTGAAGCCTAATAAATACCGTATCAGATTCAATTTTTTAAAAACTCTTTTAAAATTTCAGAATTTACCTTAAATCTAGCTACAGTTCACATCAAAAAAGGTATAAATAACTGTTAATTTTGGAACTTACATCATTCCATTTAGATACTAGTAACACATATTGCTAATATCTAGTTATACTTTATATATAGCCTAACATATAGCAAATAGTTCCCTCCCGAGTAACTCCAAGCTCTTTTGGTGACATACTCAAAATAACTCTTCTATCGACACATTCCTCACCTACAGTCACAATAAGTAAAATCTCAAAAAACATATATTTGACAAATTCAACTACAGTTTTAAATCCCTTGTATTGAAGTTCAGAGATGTGCAAAACAAAACATACGAAGAATCATAGCAGTTTCGTCCTTTGCTAACTATGATACATGCAAGTTAAGCAAAGACACATATTTCAGGCCTGCCGAAGCAGCCATCAGTAGGAACCTAGCTTGTAGCATGCTGCTTTAGACATCTCCTAATTTTTAATACAAAAGAAAATATAAAATACATTATAAATATAATAAACATGATAGATATAAAAGTTATCGTAGATGCGTCAATACTAAAAGACCAAAACCCTTCTCAACCCTTTTCGTAAAACGGATTCTGTGATATAATACACAGTGTCAGCTTCAGCTTATTAGTCCAAAATACTAATGAGCATTTTCCTCTTATGTAGGGAATATTTCTGAAACAACTTCCCATGTCTGTTCATCATCACTTTGGACGTGCATACGATTAATTAAAATTTTAACACTAATAACAAAGCCATTCAATAATGTTGTACCATTACATATACGGATTACTTCTGATGCAATTTTAGAGTAAAACATTTGAAGCATTATTACTTCTTTTGTTTAGAGGCTCACTATTGAAAAGGAAAAGTTATCTCGTTTGTCATATAGCTTAGAGATGAGTTGTGCATCTAAGATATTAATGACTAAGTCTAAATATGTATTTTTCATGCTCGTTTTCCTGCTTCACGACTAATTTCATTGGATAAATTTCTAGATGATGCCTTTCAAATTTAATGCATTTAATGCATTTAGGTTAATCTGTAATACAAAATAAATATTTAGACAATATTAACATCGTTTTGTCTATCCTTAAAATGAACACGCTTCTAGTATCCCTTTTTATTATTAAGTTATGTGCTCGAATTAACATATTTTAATACAAACTTCCTTTCATAAAAAAATAGAAAAAGGGTGGCTCAGAATGGGGCAGGGTCACTTACCATTGGTATTCTAATTGTTTATTGAAGCAAAGCGTTCCTACTTATTAGTAGAATCAAACTGACTTATAAGAAAGTGAACAGCTTCTATAATTAATTATTTTTTGTAAGTATGTGTACATGATTTTCTGTCCTGAATCCAATTAGGTCATCCCAAGTAATTTATACTATCTTTATTTCTTCGTCCACCTTTAAAACAAAAGTCTACAATCTCATTCAGCACAATGGTTAATTTACCATATGGAATTTTTGTAAACATTGTGGAAAAGTCAAAAGTACATATGCATTTTGCGTTATTTTTACAACATATACTCGCACATAAAGTTAATAATATCATAAAATTAGACTAAATGGCAATTTAATGATAATCATTAAAAATAATGAGTGTTTGGAGCACTGTGGAATATAGCCTCACTATAGACCCATTACAATGATGGAGAAGAATTTGAAAGACATCATATAGAAATTTATCCAATGGAATTAGTTGTGAAGCAGGAAAAGGAGCATGAAAAATACATTTTTAGACATAGTCATTAATATCTTAGCTGCACAACTCATCTCTAAGCTATATGACAAACGAGATAACTTTTCTTTTTCAATGGTGAGCCTCTAAACAAAAGAAGTAATAATCCTTCATTAAAATGTTTTACTCTAAAGAAGTATGTAGAAATAATCCATGTTTGTAAGGATACAACATTATCTAGTGACATTGTCATTAGTGTTAAAACTTTAATTAGTATGCACGTCCAAGGTGCTTTAAAGTGTTTGTTTAAAAATGCTGAGTAGACATGGGAAATTGTTTAAGAAATATTCCCTACAAAATAGGGAATTTCTCCATAGTATTTTGGATTAATAATTGAAATTGATCAAAAACTGATGCTGTGTATTATATTACAGAATCTGAAATATAAATAGATGTCATCGCTTAGCTTGTATGTATCATAGTTAGTAGAGGAAAAAAATTCGTATTCTGTCTTTGATATCTCTGAATTTCAATGCAAGGGGATATATAAAATTTGAAATTGTCGTCGGATTTGTCAAATATATGTTTTTTGAGATTTTTCTTATTGTGACTGTAGGAAAATGTCGGGATGTATAGCTCTCTTTGCGAGATAGAGAGATGAATGTGTTGATAGAAGAGTTATTTTGAATGTGGTATGAAAAGAGTTTATAGTTACTTGGGAGGCAACTATTCGCTATATGTTAAGGCTATATATATATTATAACTAGGTATCAGCAATATGTGTTACTAATATTTAAATTGAATGATGTCAGTTCCAAAATTAATATTTATTTATACCTTTTTTGATGTGAACTATAGCTATATTTTAAATATTTTCTGAAATTTGAAAAAAGTTTTTGTCCTGACTATTTTTAATATTTAATTAAAAGGTTCAACGCATGTTTCGCAACAATTTTCGCAATGCTTATGTAATTTACAACCTCGTTGTTTAAATGTTTTTTATTTTTAAACAACTTCCAAATATTATTAGGATCCGAATTTTCGATGAAAGTTACTCGATATATTCTTCCATCTCTTCCTCAGATAAACAATTTTAAAACCTAATCAGATATAACTAATATACCCCCATACTTTCTTTGCACATAAAAACTTGTCTACACTACTACCTCTATTAAATATACTACCCACCGTCAATATCTTTCTATTTTTTTGAATTCCTGTGCTCGAGCATTCACGCACTTCATAAAATTCTCCTCATATAATTCCCCTCTAAAATACTCTCCATTCACCTTCTCCTTCATTTCTGTTCTAAACTCCTGCACCAACAGAACTATTCAATCTCCTTCACTTGGTAATTCAATTCTATCACAATCAATATTAATATCAATCGCAGCAAATAACTTTAGTCCAAATTCCATCCTGATGTTAAACTTGAGCTATTTTGTTGCTCCTTTGTTTTTTTCATACAATTTTAAATCATCCACAAAGAGAAGAAAAATTCGCTTTTACAAGCAAAACAATCAATTAAATGCGATGAGGAATTGCGTAATACTTCACAAGTCTCCACTTCATTCGATGTCAACACTGTCTTTCAGAGTCACCTATACTTACTGTTGATACTTTTTCCCAATTGCCTGCAACCCTAAAACAGACAGGAAAATAGACAGGCCGCCGTTCTCTTGACATACCTCAAAAGCATTCTATCAATCAACAGTTGATTATTTGTTGCCCCTGATCCTTTACTCCATCCTTTATGATCGTTGGGAGTCTATATTACAAGTAGCCTTAAGACCAATGACAAACAAGAAATTGGTCTATGTTCAGATAGAAAATGTAAATTGAGACAGAGAAAAACAAAATCTTTTGGGAAATTTCAAATGATAACTATGATCTGCTTTTTTAATCATTTTTTGTAGCAATTTATTGTTCAAAAATAAATTTGAGGGTTATTTACCGTAACTTTTTGAGGTTTTTATAGATTGAATTATGAAATTTTCTGATGATTACCAATTGTAAACGGACACTACAGCACTCAGGCTAATACTCTGATAGCTTTTAACAGTTGTTTTTTTGAGTCTCTCATCTTTGCTATCCACTTAGGTACCATTCCACTATACAAACAAAATAATGTTCAATGTTGGCTAGAGGATTATGCAAAAATAAAAAAAGAAAAGAAAAGAAATCCCCAGAGTAACCTCACCTACGCCAGCTGCGCTTGGTGACCTATAGTCATGAGCAGCTAAAGTCATTCACATAAAAGTTAAAAGAGTAAATTAAAGAACTAAAACAGAACCTTGTGGAACACCACAATCACATTCGTTTCTTTATTCTATGGACAAATATTTAACATTACAAAATGCATCGCAATTTGACGTTCTCATTTTTTGTATATTTAATACTTGGTTTGTTTTCTTAGAGCTCTGACATATTCATATATCTTATAAGACTTTAATTTTTTGATTTTAACAATAAAACATGACATATTTTCAGTAGGCAAGATATTTCTACTTCCTGCCATGATCACATAGCCTACCTAAAGTTTTTTGTAAGGGGTCTATAGTGAAGCTATGTTCCACAGTCCTCACAATTTTTTTAGGATTATCATTAAATTCCCGTTTATTTTCAAATGTGCGAGGATATGTTGGCATTGCTTATAAATTATCCAATTCATTTTGTAAAAGCAATTAGGACATTTTGTATGAAAACGTTAATGGAAAAGTTCTCAATGCTTCCCTTCTAAAGTTTATATGCTTCACATTTCCTTTTCTTTTTTAGCCTTTCCTCGTGGCCTATCCTATTTATATTTTTTTCCAGATGCTTTTCTCATTTATTTGGTTTGACAATTTATAATCAATTTATCAGTCACATGCTCCAATAGTATTTGCTTTTGTATTAGTTTCTCTCACAGATAAATTATTGTTATTCAGTTTTGCCAAAAAAATTTCCTCAAATTTCCTCATTTCCTTAGTTTCCTCAAATATTAATTACTTTTTTTATCTTTCTTAAAAAATATATTTTTCAATGGAATATAATATTCTTGATAGCGAAAAGATATATCGATTTAGCCTTATATGTAACTGGTCTGGTTGTTTTATTCGTCTTTGTGCGTTGTAAGTATATAACATAACCATCAAATTTGAAGAAACTAACAGATATAAATATGTCAATAGAGAATCGGTGTTCTACAGAAAGACTTTCATTGTTAATTTCGTTTCAACTTATACGTATATAAAGTGGTTGACAGATTGTGTATACTTTGTAAATGAGTGTCCAAAATAGATATTTATAAGGGACGTGGTCCGAGAACTGTAAAAAACAAGTACTAGATATATTAAACTTAGATACATTAAAATTCATAAGACAAAAACATATAAAGCAATAAAACAATCAAGTGATAATGAGTGATATGCTTACCAGGCAGGAATTTTAACACAGGAAACTCATCTTCAATTTCTGTTATCAATTTACTTCGACCAAGACATTTCAATGCTTCTCTTATATGCTGCCAACACAACTTACAACTGCGTTCTTTATAATTAATGAGCATATTGGCAGCTTGTTCTTCAACGTCACGGTGATTTAACTCAATGCTGTCTAACACATGAATTTCTATATCTAATAGAAGACCCAAGTTGTACCAACATGAAGTGATCCGGTCGGATAAAAAAAAATGAAACTTAGCACTTTCTACTGTCTTTTCCACTGTTAAATTTGGTTGCATGCTCATTTCGATTTATAAATAACTCTAAACAAACAAACAATAAAACAGAGCTTTATATCAAGGATTTACCATATTAGGATTGATTGAGTGATTTGAGTGATTGGTGGATTGAGTTTAGAATTTTTTAAAATTTAAAAACTAAAGCGCTGGTCAAACGAGAACAACATTTAGTGCAACATTTAATGCAACAATATTTTACCAAATGCTGCATCCGTTTGTCACTAATGTTGCATGTCCATACAACATGTTTGCAACATCGATGCAACAGTATGAACATGATCATTTTGATGCATCAGTGTTGCATTTTGTTTCTTCAGCATAAGTTAAAGTTGATTTATCTTAAACTACTCCCAAGATAATGCCTTTAATAACTGACTGTACTCTACAATAATTAAAGAGGTATTAAGATTTGCATGATTTTTTCCATTTCACCAAAAGTATTTAATAAAGATTACATTGATAAAAATGACAATTGGCGAGTGTGACAAGTGGAAAAATTTAACCATTTGGAATAGGAGGCTAGTGTCCAGTCTCTGCTTGAGAACCTTGTTTCCCCAATTAAAGGTGAACAACCTTACAAAACTGTGTATCTAAGTTTGTGGATTTCTATTGAAATGACACATTTGTCTAAAACAGCTTTTAAAACATTAAAAGCTAAACATGTAGAAATTATGTAATAACAAAAATTATATGTTGTGAGAATTTAGTAGCATATATTATATGTTTAAAAGTAATACAAATTCACAAAAAAAATGCTCGGATCACTTAGAAAATTAAAATTATAATAGTAGTTTGGCTTCAGACATGCGCAAGTATTACATATTACAATGCCACGTATTTTAATCTAATAGTGTTCAAAGCTATTGTTAAATACAATGGTGTCTACAAAACTTCTTATTTTTTAAATGATGGTTAAAATAGTAATTTTTAGCAATATTTAGCTTCTACGGAGAAAGTTAAATAATATCTAAATTACTAAAAGAAAAGTGATTATCGACATAATTTTATATACATACAAAAACGGATTATATTATGCCCGACGAGTCTGACTACGAGTGGACTACGAGGGACTACGAGGGACTACGAGGGACTACGAGTGATTACGAGTGGACTACGAATGACTACGGGTGACTACGAGTGGACTACGATTGACTACGAGTGACTACGAGTGACTACCAGTGGACTACGAGTGGACTACCAGTGACTATGAGTGACTACGAGTGGACTACGAGTGACTACGAGTGACTACGAGTGACTACGAGTGACAATGTCAAAAAAAGTAAAAATTATAGAATACCATAAAATTGAAAGATAAATAATAATAAAATGAATTAAAAAAAGACTTTATAATTAAAAAATCAATTTCCGATGTAATTATTTCAATGCATTGTATATTGTATGCTATTGCTTTACTTTGTTTGACTTTTACGAGCGTTAAAGGGAACTAGAAGTTCTTGAACCAGGTTTAATGGTTTAAACGTTCTTGTCATAAACCTATTTGCCATGTTAAGAACATCAATATATTTACTTTTTAAATATCGCATCTATTATTTTAGACAATAACTGTAAAAAACGCTATTGCAAATAACTTTCACAGCCTCGACTTTTAAACAACATCAAAGGATTTCCGCGCAGGCGCAAAAAAATCGTAGAAAAAAAGCGATGGTAAAGATTTGATTTTTAGGTTGCGAAAAGCCTTAAACACAGCAAAAAAATAAATTGCGGCCAAAAATTTTCATTGCAAAAGTTAGATGTAGATAGATAGAGAATACCTTGTTTTACACTTAGCATCAATTTTTAAATAAAACAAAGCAATATCAGCCAAGAAATTTAACAACAAAAAAACTTCCAGGTGAAACTCCGCCATTATTTCTGTTTCTTTACCTCCAAATATCTGCGATGGAGAACAATTTTTTGCCGAGAGTGTGAAATCATGTATTATGTAAATTAGATTTTGATATTTTTTTTAGGAAAAACACCTTTAATTCTTTAACTCGTAACTCGTAAATTTGATTCACATCTTGTGACTCGCAATTGATTATACTCAACTCATTTCTTAGAATGTTAACTTGTTCTTAGCAAGCAACTCGTGGTTTAGTTTATCTTAATTAAACATTAGGAAACTCGTAGTCCACTCGTTGTCACTTATAGCCCTTCGTTGTCACTCATAGTCACTCGTAGTTATTCGTAGTCCGTCTCAGTCACTCGTAGTCACTCGTAGTCACTCGTTGTCCTTCGTTGTCACTCGTAGTCACTCGCTGTCGCTCGTAGTCCATTCGCAGTCCACTCGTAGTCACATTTTAAGTTAGACAATGATTTATTTCAAATTCGTTAATCGATATAATCAGTTAAAAGTACTTACTCACTAGAAACCTTCCCTGTGAAACCTTTATTAGAATTATGTATTGTAAAGGGCCAGAAAAGAAATTGAAAATCGAGAAATTCGAAATAGATTTCATTTCAGAACCATTCAGCAATAAAACTTTGCAATCATATTCGGATTTAACAGTGTTGTTCTAAGAAAAAGATAGTTTATATATATGTTTATTCTTATGAAAAGCTACGAGTTCTAAGAAGTTTCCGAAACCCTCCCATGGTTTGCCAGGTGTTTTATATAAAACTTATCGCTGCTTCTTTAAATTTTTAGCAAAAAAGGAGGCTTGTGTTCTTATAATTTCATTTTTACTAAGTAAACAATAGCTATCAAATTTTTAGTGAAATCACTTGAAATGGTTCCGCTGGATATAAATCTGGTATATACCGTAAATAAGAAAGCTTTGCTTTTGTGCAGATAAAAAATGCCTAAAATCACCTTCATATTTCCAATTGATATTTATTATTTACTCTATTGCAAGTTACGTGCTCTTGTTTAAAACGAAAAGCTATTAAATAAATTTAATAAAGTATAATGATATTAAGGATGTTAAGTATTGAGCAAAATATTCTACGGAAATTCTGCAATATGGATCTGGCAATACGGTGGCCGACAGCTGTCACATGAAACAAATGATTTTCAATATCAAATTTTCAATATCAAACTTAAAGTAATATTCGAATGTTAAGTCAAAACAAAAAACTAATCAAATGTTAATCAAAAGTCAATTATCAAATCGAGTTTAAGCACATTGTCAAAGAAAAATCAAATCATAAATGGAAAATTTACTAAAAAAGAAAAGTTTGTATATAATTTTAAAATATATGCAACTCCACGTTAAGTAAAAACCAACGCCATCAAAGTCAAGCAAAAGTTCAATACTTATTAAATAGGATGATAGTTCTAGGCCCATCGCGTGGAAAAATATTGAACGGTTATAATTATGAGAATTGTGTGTAGTAGTTCTTACTTAAGCGCTGGTTTCAATTCTATCTAAAAAAAAATTAGAATCTATTTATATAATATATTTATAAGAATATTGTGTATTATGATACACTCCAGTAAACTAAAATTTATGCTTCTCTGTTGAAAAATGTTGAAAAAAAACTATCGGTTGGGATAAAAACGAAACTCGAGTATATTTAAAATATTTTTTTTTCATAAAAAATGAAAGAAATATACATCAGTTTTGTACCGTTCGTAATATCTTGTTTATAGAGACCTTAAGTTGTACAACTTATAACTCCAACGTTAACGTCAAAATTAATGCTTATACGTTAAGGTTCCCGTTATTATTCGAAAGTTATGCTCAGGGCGTTAACATAATAGTATAATTGTAAATTTTTAGAAGACTGTCTAATAAGACGCGTGCTATTATTATCATAGTATTTTTCAACAACTATAACATCTATTTTATACAATTATATACAAAGTAGCGGAATGGTTATAAACTAACATAATTAGTATAACAAATTTGACAATAATATTACAGAGTATTAATTATACGAAGGCTTAAAGTTTACGTCGTACGTGTTGTTACGGTCCCAATATAAATAACCTAATATAATTTACGGTATATATTTTACTCAAACCATAATAAGCCATAATAAACTGTTCCTGCAATATATGATGCTGTGGAAACCTCAATCTTAATACACCTATTACCCGAAGTTTCAAACTTAAATTTCAAACTTAAATTTCAGAAAAAAATGATATTTGGAATCCCCGCCAAAAAACATGTCTATTCACAAAATTTTATTAATTCCAGATAATCTGAGTAAAAGTTACAGAGGTCTAATTTTCACCAAATTACTATCAAATCTCTTATAATTTTTTCACCCCTTTAATAGTTACCAGTCTTTTTTTACCCCCTAGATATATATTTTTAAATTATTAAAACTTTTTTCCTAGTGATAAAAAAATAACGGAAATTTGTACAAAGTCTAATTTTTCGACGAGGAATCTATATTATTCATTTGTTTTGCATAAATAAGTTCAAAATGACGAACTCACTTCAGCAAATAAGAATACACACACAGAACTCACTCCAAATAAGAATACACGCGTTTATTATGTCAGATCGGCGTGTTTGTTGCTAGGTAACAACTGTAGAAAATGACTCAAATGTTCCTATTTCGTATTTTTTTGTTCTTATATTTTTACGAATTAAGAACAAAAAAAATCGTTTTGAGGCTCGGTGTTCTTATTTTCCTATGAATACCTTTATAATAACCCAGTCAGGTTTACTTTTATACAAGCAACACTGTACATTTACTTCAGTTTAGTCTCCCAAATCACAGTTGGCAGTGTCTCTGCTTGCTTGAAAAGAAAAGTGGAAAAGTGGCCTCCGTTTCAATGCACATGGTTTATACTTAGCTGTACTGTGAATGGCTCAATGAAATTTCTTGCTAACGAAATGCTTGTCATCCGATATCGGTTTTTTAAATAATATAATTTTAGCTATTTTACCAGTTTTCTGACATTTTATTTTTCAAATTTTTAATTTTTTTTGCAAATAATCAAATTAGTCTTATTTTACCTATTTTCTACAAAAACTTTTTTTTTTTATTTCAAGAATTTTAAATTAGTCTTATTTTATCTATTTTTTGCAATTTTAATTTTTTTTAATTTTATTTTTTAGTATAATTGTAAAATTAGTCTTATTTTACCTATTTTCTACCAATTTCTTTTTTTTTTTATCAATTTTAAATTAGTCTTATTTTACCTATTTTCTACAGATTTTACTATTTTATTTTTTATGTTTTATATGTTTTAAATTAGTTATGCTTTATTTTAATTTAATTATGTTTTGTATTTCATTATATCAATTATATTTGGGAAAGCAATTATTATGTTTGGGGAAGCAATTATTATATTTGGGAAAGCAATTATTATGTTTGGGGAAGCAATTATTATGTTTGGGAAAGCAATTATTATG
>JAYJMI010005904.1:0-13026 GCA_036873855.1 Sarsia tubulosa
CTTAGCAGTAGTTAGTTAACAAGCTTTACAACAAAAGAAGCCATAAAGCTCGTTCTCCTCCTATTTGAAGCTCATTGTTTTAACAGCCTAATATTTCGAATATGCTATCGGGATATATGTTAGCGGGATAAAAAATAAATAGAGTTTTGGATTTCCTTGAAGATACTTTTTAAACAAGGTTTTTGATTTATTGATTGCACATTAACAATTTCATTCTTTTTTTGTTTAATCTCATAGGAAACGTTGAGAAACGATGTTGTATCGATAGTATTTGCAGGTGATATTAGCTTAGGTCCACCGATACGTAAAGCAAAAAGAGCGGCATGTCCCTATCAAGATATTTTAAAGCATGTCTCAACATATTTACACGACGCTGATTATAACATGGTGAATTTAGAGTCCCCTTTCGTTACTAGAAACATCACTAAGGAAGATGAAATGCCGGGAAAAGGTTGGATTAAATTTTGCATTACTTCAGAAAACGAACTTTAGCTTTGTCTTTTCTTATCAATTCTGAAACAGCCTTGTTACCAGAATAATGTTTTGTAATATAACGAACATTTTTAATTCTGGTTGATTCTAAAAAGCATATTTTGAAAATGATATTTTGATATACAGGGGAAGGGGTAAGTACCCACACAATCTTTGCTTGCTCATTTCTCAATAAATCGTAATGCTTGGTTTTGGTGACTTTTCATAAAGTATTTCCTACGTTAAGAATTTAGAAAAATAAAACATTTTTTTTTTTTTTTACTTTGTTAGGGTGTGGCCACTTCGTCATATGGCAAAATCAAGTCAAAATGTAATTTAAATAAATGTTATGTTTTATTTGACTATAGATCAGCTTTTCCTAACAAACTGTTACAGTAGCGAAATTGTTGTGAATATTACCATAATATATAGATTAAATAAATTATTTTTAATAACTCCTCATGTTCAAATATACGGAAAATGACCATGTATCCCGCGGAGCACTAACTTTAGAGTATAAGGTGAATAAATTAAAATGTTCATATATAATAGATTTAAAACTGTATTATATTGATAGGAGTTCATATAAAAGCATGGCCAGAAAGTATCGTAGCGCTGACGTCAGCAGGTGTACGGGCAGTGACTCTGGCGAATAATCATATCAATGATTTCGGTAATATTTCAGTAAGAGTGACCAAATATATTTTGACACAACATTCAATAGATTGGGTTGGATTGACAGAGGGTTGCCGCGATCCTTATGAACCGCAAGTAAGACTTCAAAAAAAATTATTTTGCCAACAATGTTCAATGAAATTAACTTTTAAGACTTTTTGTCTAAATAATTGATATCAATAAAAATTTCTGTTCTTACTTATATCTTGGAAACGAGGTCGATGCATGTTCGAGGCTGTGCTCTTTTTATGATCACTATTATTATTTACAACGTCCAAGAGAGTTACAATGAGTATGTTGTTATTCAAAAGAGTGTTACTCCTGTTATGCGTGTCTTAACCTTATTAGCCATGGGCTTTTTTGGTCTTCTTATCGATGGTAGGGGGACACAAAGGACTCCCCTCTAAATCTCAGCTAATATACAAGTTAGAAAAATTTCCTTTGGTAGAACTATTTATTGACCAATTTTCTACAATTTAGTCAAAAAACATTCTTGGTATGACACCACCTGTTGTCATTGTGACGTCATAAGTGGGCATGCCCAAAGTATGCAATTATGACGTCATTTTTAAAAGTTACGTCATATAAGTCAATTTTTTGGTCTCATCTATATTTATTGCAATATTCATCATAATTTGGCTAATAGAATTTTTTGCAAGGAGAGTTTACAGTCTGATCAACTTATACAACACATTTATTAAGGTTGCATTTTTTATGTCACGTGACAAAATGACAACTACCCCCCACAGAAAAAATTCAAAATTTGAAAAATAAATATAGCTTCTAAAAATATAATAAATTTTAGGAAAAGTCACAAAAAACCATGTTCATACCATTTGTTTTAAGGGAGATATGATTTTTCAAAAAAAAGTTTGTGTACTTTGTGTCCCCTGAAATATCTTCAAAAACTTAAATTTTTGTTATTTTTACCCCAAATTTGACAAAAATCCAAAGTTTAAACACTATTATCAGCAGGTCATAAGCAAAATAATTCTAAATTTTGTAAAAAAGCTCAATGGCTTCTTGAATCCTATTGTTTAACGAATTTGAAATACAACTATCTCAAAAGCTACACATAGAAAGTTGCTCAAATTTTTACAGGATTTTGATGACATGGTGATCTTTCATTTCTAAAACCTTCAATAGGGGTCAATTTTTCGGTAAAAACCATTGAAGTTGTACCTTTAAGCTTTAGTTCTATTAAAAAGTATAATTTTTATTAAAAAAATCATTTGCAAAATGTAACTAAATTACCATTTATTTTAAAGCGACATTACTTAAAGCAATAATTTTTGCCCTAACATTGATCACATGACAGTGAAGGTTAATAACAATGATTTCAAGTTATATATGATTTCTATAAAGTTTCAAGACCATTCTTTTTATAATGACTATATGATTTCTATAAAGTTTCAAGACCATTCTTTTTATAATGACTATGCTGACATAGAGAAATTTTTCTTTCTTTTCGGTTTCAGATCTATACTTCCAACATTTATAATATCGGTATGAAATCATTCATTATAAAAATTATGATGAAATTCCATTTCATTATGAAATCATAATGTAATATAAAATACACATAATGCAATAGGAAATGCGCATAAGATGACAAAACTATATCACATAAGATAGTTATGGCGTTCCATAATAATGAACCTCATACGACGTTTTTCTAACCAGTTTTTTTCGATAATCTACAAAAAACATATTTAAATTAAAATGATAAGTGAATATACGGGTATAAAAGGTAAGCAGAAAATGTTCAAATGCAAGCAACACAGTGTCAGCAGTTGTAAATGTCATTACTCAAAACATATTTTGTGTTGTTTTCATGCATTACTAATAGAGAATAAAAAATTAGTAAAAAATCAGTAAAAAATAATAATTAGTAATTAGTAAAAAATTCTTTGTTCTTTATTACTAAAACTTTTATTGGTTAATAAAACAAAAAAAAACATTATAAAGACAATCAAAAATAGTTAAACATTACACTTTTTTATATAAGAACAGGGTAAATTGGAGTCAAGCCTCGCTGTTCTTTAGCATTTAGTTCAAAATAAGGCTCAAATGTTCTTATTTCGTACTTTTTCGTTCTTATTTTTTATCAATTAAGAACAAAAAAAATCACTTTGAGGCTCTTTGTTCTTATTTTCCAAAGAATAAGAACAATTTTTTTCCTTGAGGCTCAATGTTCTTATATTTCTTTACTAATTTTTCTTGTTCGAGTTGTTAACATTGTTTGTTTATAAATATCGTAAGTATATACAGTAGTACTTTCTTATTTTGGTGTCAAAAGAACAAAAATATTTGATTTGAGCCTCGTTGTTCTTATTTACATTCATATTTGATCAATCCTAGAATGTTCTTAGCTATGTTCTTATTTTTTGTATATAATGTTTGACCCTCGTTAGTTATTTATGTTCCTAATTTTATCTTTTTTGGCACCAGCCTAAGAACAAGCTATTGTTCTTATTCTGTTCTTAGTTTTTGACGACATATGAGGCTCGTGTTCACTGAGAGAGAGTGTATCACTTGAGAATTAAATATAAGCGATTAAAAATATAAGTTCTGCACAAGAAAATAAGAAAAATTGAATCAAGTTTTAAAAGATAATGCAAAAAAAGTATTTAGTATTTTTCTGGAAGTTTATAAAATGTTTTATGATTTTTATATTCCTAGGGGATTTGTATTTTTGATTATTCTCTGCTGATATTTGTTTTTGCTGCCCTATATATATCGGTTTTTTATAAAGTTGCTTTTTGTACACAATTTAGATACCAATCGTCAAAACCATCAACGGTGTAACATTTGGTATACTGGCTTACTGTGGGGATACTGCAAACGAATGCATAAAATATAGAGAGGGACAAAGTATTGGAGTTGCTATATTGGAGAAAGAAACTGTCGAACATGATATAGGAGAATTGAAAGTAAAGTGTGAATCAGATTCTTTACTTAAAATTCTTCTTGAGTTTAATTTAGACAATTCGTGGTTATGTTAAACTCTTTGCAAAGAATTTTTATATTTATAAAAAGCACAATCATATTATGCAGGTCTCCAACTAGCCTACGAATAAAGACCACGCTTAAGCTTCGTCTATGCACATTCGCAGGAAAATCCATCTGATAAATTAGTGTATTTTACCGAATATATTTGTTTTGATAATAAGAACCAATGAGAAATTGTTTTCATAAGAAGAAAAGCCGTAAACTCCAATGCGCATGTTAGAAATTACCAGAAATCTATACGATCCGCTAGAACTACTTCTCTTGCGAATGTGCATAGACCCTAGAAAAACACGTTCTTCGTAAAGGATCTATATCGTAGGCTAGTCTCCAACTAGACTTTTCTTTTTCTCTACCTACTACCATTGTAGTAGGGTAAAGAAACTGACTTAATTTTTCTAGTCAAATCGTAACGCTGAAAATACTGGTTTATCAAACATTGCTACCATAAAGTTCACATAGATAAAAACTTAACTTCTTATTATTATCTTATTCCTCATTCTTAAGGTTTATATACATTCCTAATCATTTTGTTTTTGTTTAGAAATCAGCTGAGGTCATCATTGTTTACTTACATTGGGGTAAAGAATATTTTTCATTACCTACTGATAACCAACGGCGAGTTGGCGAGTTCTTATCAAATCTTGGTGTGAATTTAATCGTTGGAAGTCATCCACACGTGTTACAAGGTCATGAATGGATAAACAACACTTTGATACATTACAGTTTAGGAAACTTTGTATTTCATCCTCATTTTACATACATAGGAGTAAGTAAAGTGAATTTGATATCAATTTACTTTACCTTTTTGTTAATTTGTGATAAGTAAGTATAGCCGCCCTAATAGACCTTTCCCGAGTTCGATAATTCATGCAACCTAATAACATAATTATAATACTCCTCATACTGAATTTAATATATCCTGAAAATTTCAGCTGTATTGGTTAAGCAGTTCTCGTTTTATTGCATCTTTTTAAACAGGTTTTCCAGCTGAAAACTCCCATAGTATTTGGTTTTCTCTTACTAGTCTCGTTTTCATGAAAATGTCAAATTTCCAAATTATCCTTTACATTCTACCTGTAAAGAAATACTAAAAAATTCGAAGTTTGAAAATTTGTATGACGTCGTATGATGCATTAATTATGCAACTCGGGAAAGGTCTATTGTAGGGTGAGGCATTCATGTAGATGAAAAAAATAA
This sequence comes from Sarsia tubulosa, assembly GCA_036873855.1. NCBI lineage: Eukaryota > Metazoa > Cnidaria > Hydrozoa > Anthoathecata > Corynidae > Sarsia > Sarsia tubulosa. The sequence goes on from JAYJMI010005904.1 coordinate 5,356, forward strand.
GATTTATTCGAAATAATAGACTAGATTGATTATTTACTTTTTTCGAAAAAATTAAATTTCCTAATTTCTACAATATTTAAAGAAACAACATTTTTTATAATTCTGCAAAATAGTAGTTCTTTCCAGTGTGGTTGAATTCTTTGAAATCATTGTTACTTTTATTCATTTGGTCAAAATATTGGATTATATTTGTTTTATTTAGAGAGTACGTGACTTAGAGCACGATGCAAAAGTGCTGAGTCACAAGTTAGCATTGTTACAGCATAAGTTTGGTCGTGGACCTCCATCAATGACTGAACTTTTAAAAGTTGTCATAGACAAGTAAGTTAAGTTATCTTCACACTAAAAAAGGTAACAAAGGTCGAGATTAATGAATTTATTAGCTTATGATTGAATTAGTTTCAAACTCTCAAGTTATTTTCAAAAGTATAGTAAGTTCATGCCTTCTAAAGCAATAATACCTCTAAAATGCTATTATTCTTGGTTGATCAATGAATAGTCTAAGACAATACTTCTAGAAGTGTTTGGGTCCGGTAGTAACTATTAGGGTCCTGGAATATATTTAAGGCTCCCATTTGTCTCTCAAAGTTAAATTTAGTTAAAACAAGCACTTAGCTTTAAGTAAAAATGCAAGCTACAACATGAGATTAATGTAATTAATTTATGTATTTTTTATATTTTAAGAAATGGCATAGTAGATGCGTACTATCTCCCTGCACGTATCCATGCTGATTTAGAAAACGGTTGTGTTTACCCTGTACCACTGAAAGACGAGTGGAAACTAATTTGTGGAGAAGAAGATAATAACTGCTATCAACCTAAACGTGGTTACCCTGTATATCCTTAAGACTTTATGAAATATATGTACAGATAAGACTTTATTAATAAATGTATTATTACATTATTTATTAAAGTTTTAATTGATTACAATTTTGATGAGAGGTGCTCACTCATAAGTAAAGCACTGTTGTTCAATATTGTTCTAGTTGTTGTTCAATAGCTATAAAACATTACCGTCATCCTGTTGCAACGTCATTTTTTTGATGACTTTCCAACTGTAAAACTACGGATCATTTGTTTGATTTAATGTTTTAAACTATGTAAGATACTTAATTGTAACATTTGTGAAAGTTACAAGAAGTTTGTATGCTTGGAAAAGAGGTCAGATTTTGTTGTTATTTTCTAACCAATACCTTTTCTATAAGCTTAAAGTGAATGTGTCGTCTAGCAAATAACCAATCAGACTGCTTAATTTTCGTATATTCACATTTTTTATAGGCACTATTAAAACTTTTAAATAATAGAATTCCGTAACACGCGTAGCTTGATTTAAAATATAAAAAAACGATAAATCAAGAAAATTGCTATAGCTTTGTTTCGCGACACATTCCCTTTCATGTTTTGTACCTTTATAAACAATACATTTTATAACCAATACCTTTTGTTGATTTTTCTATCAAAAATACTGACGTTAGCAAAATGCTACATCATGAGTCGTGACATCTTTATATTTTTTAAAACTACAACTGTGTTTTAGCATTGATACAAAAAATTAGTGACATATCTTGTCAAAGTTAACCAACGTACATGACGTAGTAAATTTTGTTTGAAAGCATGTTTTCATTTTTTGTATAAATGAGATTTTTTTTTTTTGAAATTGATAAATGTTTATCCTAAAAAAGTTAGACTAATATTTAATCTCATATGTACTTAAATTCTTCTTTTCTCGTGAATTCAAGAAATTTGGTTACATGGGTAATATAAGTTCTTATCGTTCTATTGAAGCGTTGATTTCGAGTAATGGCAATCATTTAAATAATTAAAGTTTTAAAATAAGTTTGATTGCACCAATAAAGTACTGAATATTCTACAAAATCTTTCAAGATACAATCAGGGTAATATAATTTTAGACAAGTAGGTCATTTCAGCGAAAATCACCTTTTCGGAATGATTTTTAATAGCTAATTTCTAAGGTTTTTCGCCTTTAATTGAAAAATCGAAAATTACAAGGGGGAGAATGAGCACTAGTTCCATGTGGTTACGGCTTTTTACTTAATTCCTAGATCCCTAAGGTCCAAGTCTTGAGTCTTAGTCGCCAATTGCCCGAGCTAATCATTTTTACTTTTAACAATGATCAAATCTTTATTAAACGCTTGTGGTGAAATCTTAAAAGTGTAAAAATAAGAAGAAGTCTACACATTTTATGACCTTGATTGTAAATTCGGACACCGAACTTTTTCTAAACTTTAATCGGAATAATACTCGTATTATTTTACCTTTCACTTATATTTGCCAATATTAAATGAGATAAAAGAAGGACTAACTCAGAACTTTTTTTGCTTATTGTAATTGTTTTTCGATGCAGGTTACGAAATTACTTACTTTCTTTTTCCCTTTACTTTCAGTGTAGAAAGATTATTACTTCCTGTGAGAAGTACGAAAGAGTATACTGTGAGAATTTGAGCCGGTTTGTAAGTGTAATGTTTTGAAACGTTTGTTCATAAAGACACTAAATAATAAAACACAAGTAGCAATGGAGTAATCGACCTCCAAACTACCAACAATTTCAATGAATCAAATAGCGTAAAACCATAGATGAATATCATGTCAGTCGTTGTAGTACAAAATGAAAGGAGACAAAAAAATGGCGACCTTTTTGAAAGGTATTTAGATACCTAATGTTAAGCATATGGGAAATGTTTTTTTTTATTTAATTTGAACAGAAAAATCTATTAATATTAAAAGTTGATTTCGATCTCAAACTAATCGTTCTTACTGAACTATTGGGATAATTGAATTTCCATGCACGAATTTATTTTTATCATCAATAGGTGAGATATTTTAAAGGGACTTGCTCAGATGTTTTGGCCAAAATAATTAATCCCCACTAAAACTTTGTAAAATGAAAGATGACAATGTCAGTGGCATTCTGTGAAAATTTTCTATGTGTAGTTTTTGAGATATTTATATTTCAAAATCGGTAAAAAAAATAAATCATGAAGCAAGTGAGCTTTTTTGCAAAGTTTGGAAGTCTTTTACTTTTGATCGGTTGAATCTCATCAGCAAATATTTACCAGACTGATTGGTCTCATACTGTTCTTTACAATACATTAAATTCAATATAGGTTCCACAAAGCAGCTTCACCTGAGTACGTCCCACCTACTTTAATAGTTTATTTGAAAAAGTGTAAACTTTCAAAGATATGAGATTCTTCCACAATATAGCAACAGCAATAATAATAATTCTACATACTACTAAAAGCTATACTTTAAAACAGCAAGAAATTATGCACCACCTATGCGTTCATCACATGGTGCTGCATGCAGATACGATGACATAATCAAACACGTAGCAAAATACTTTAAACAAGCCGATTATAGCATGGTGAATTTAGAATCACCTTTTTGTAAATGAAAAGCCGGGTGTAGTGGCTTGCATCTGTAATCTAGCTAAATAGAGGCTGAAGTGCGGAACTGTGTGAGTTCGAGCCCCGCTCTGGTATCCACAGAACCGCAGTCGGTGTGTAGTTGTTTGTAGAGCTGGTTCAAACTCACTGAACTCAGTGGCACAAACGGGAGCCTTAAATACTACAGAACCCAAGTTGGTAGCACCGGCCTTGGTCCCTTCTAGAAATAAGACAATAAGGCTTAGGCTTGTGTCGGTCAACCAAGTAAAATATCAAAACTTACTTACTTAAAAGTTTTTGTTGTTGTTGTTTTTTTCTACCTGGCAAAAAAATGAGGGGGAGCCTAGATTGCTGGAGTTCACCAAAATCCGTTAAACTTAAATTATATCTATTATATTTTTTATTTTCTTTGTATGTTACCATAGTGATGAATCTAATGGCTTTGGAATGAAAGCGTTACTGGTTTGACAGCAGCTGGTATAAACCACTTAACCGATTATGGTGACCAATGTGTTGTGTTAACCTACCAAACCTTACAGATGACTGACATTCAGTATATCGGGTTAACCTTAGAGCAGGCTCCACATTCAAAACAAGTATTACTTCATTGATATAATTTGCTTATCGTCAAGTCAACCTCGATCCCAGGGCCATTTACCTCTTTTACTTTTTGATTCACCAACCAGAAAAAAATATCGAGGTAAACGGCACTTGGAACGAGTTTGTCGTCAACTTTCTATTGGTTTAATTCTACTTCATCTCTTAAATGACTCATGGTATTTTTGAATTCTGATGACTCATGGTATTTTTGAATTCTGATGACTCATGGTATTTTTGAATTCTGATGACTCATGGTATTTTTGAATTCTGATTTTAGTTTAGCGATATACAATTTTTAAAATTAAAATTTTTGATTTTTACTTCTTCGCAGTTTTTCATTCTATTGTCTTTTGGTACCATTCCCATAGCACGACTAGGTATATAGTTTTCAAGTTGATTTGAATGCTGAAATAAACACTCTTAATGAATTATCAAATTATGCTAATACTCTTTTGTTCTTCATTCACTTATATTTAAACTCCGATAATTAAAATCGTTAAAGGTTTAACTTTTGGTTATATTAGGCTACTGTGGCGTAAGCGAGTATATCAAGTTGCGCCCATTTGTTCACATTGGACCTGCCACAACGAATAGAAAGATTTTTTCACGTTAAATATCTGGTCTAATGATAATTTTATGATTTCATTATGATACACAGGTTAATTTGAGGTGAATAACTAGTCCCTTCACTAGTAATGTAGTATTTTTCATTATTAGGATATTGGTGAATTTAACAAAATTATAGGGTTTCCAGCTTTATTTTAAAACTCTAGGCATAGGCTAGCTGATGAGATCCATAACAGGGTTGTCCTAATCTGCCAATTTTGCTCGGATTTAATTATAGAGCCCTAGCATATATTCTTTTATACCCTTACTATAAGGGTAACTTGAAAATGTGAATACTGCAAGCTATGATAGGAAATGAATATGTAATTTTTATTAATTTTGTAACTTACAGGGTAAAGTTGATATACTATCTATGTGCATTGGGGGAAAGAACTTCATTTCGCGGTCAACGAAACACAAAGGGAGTTGGCGACGCTTTTATCAAACTCTTGGTGCCCGTTTAGTTGTTGGTAGTCACCCTCATGTTTTACAAGTCCATGAAGGAATCAAGCAAACGCTAGTTTATATAGGAAACTTTTTTATCATCCTCATTTTTTCACAGGTTAAAAAAGAGGATATGTTCAAACTGCATAAAGATTCTTTAAAGCAGCATCGTATTTTTTCATAGTAAAGGACCAACATCAATGACTGAATTACTCAAAGTAAATTATAACAAGTAAACTGTGTGATTTTTTAAGTAATTTTGAACTCAAATCATGCAGCTGAATTCATTTTTATGAAGCTTTTTTTATTATGTGGAACAGTTGAAACCTAATTTTACTGCTAAATATCACCTAATTGAAATTTCTCATTCTCTTCTAGTTTTCTTTTGTTTAATGGGTTTGAAGTACTAATATCACAAAGCTCATATAGAAACTGAGTCCAAGAATCACAGGACACTACTGAGGTAGTATTCTTACATTTTAAAAAGAACAGATGAAAAGGGACAAACTCAAGAGTTTTGATGAAAATTAGCACATTAGTACTATAAGTATATTTGTTAAGTTATTTAATGGCCGATCACGAAAGACTTCTTATTTTACACTTATTCACCTTGACCCTATTAGCCATGGACTTTTTTAGTCTTCTTGTCCGTGGGGGGGGGATACAAAGGACCCCCTCGAGATCTCAGCTAATATAAATGTTACAAAAATTCCCTTTGCCATAATTTTTGATTGACCAATATTCTACAAATTAGTCAAAAAATATTTTGGCATGACACCACCTGTTGTCATTATGACGTCATAAGTGGGTATGCCTAAAATATACAATTGGTACGTCATTTTCAAAAATGACGTCATATTTGTCAAAATTTTGGACTAATCTACACTTTTTTGTAATTTTAATCATACTATTACTAATATAACTCTTTGTTAGGAGAATATAGCCTCTGATCAACTTAAACATCACTTTTAGTTAAAGTATTTTTTCTTTGAGGTCACGTGACAAAGTGACCACACCCTAAAAATTTGAAAAAAATTATTTGATTTTTTGGAAATTCCAAAAGTAGGATAAATTTTAGGAAAAGTCATAAAAAATCAAGCTTATAGCATTCATATTTACTGAGAAAAGAACAATCAAAAATTGCGCGGGTACTTTGTATCCCCCCCTAACGGCAAATAGGGTGAAGGACCTGCTATAATGAGCGTTTTATTATAAATGAATCAAACAGGCGAATTCATTGTCAACGAATAAGTTTATATCCTTTTTTTCATTATGTTTTTGACTATTGTTAAAAAGTTATAGGAATATATATATTTTTTAGATAAATATGGTTTATAAAGAGTTCTGCTAATATGAGTTCTATATCAAAATTCCTAAGACTCAAATTCCTTTGCAGAAAAAAACTGCCCAACATGAACTGTTGATTGGTCTCCAACGGCAAGAGAACTCAAGTACCAGGAGAATTGATATAGGTTCAATTTACCCTATCCCAGGCGGGGGAGGGGGTGTTCTGCGAGGCCCGAGCCATTTTCGGAGGCTAATATCTGTTTCTTTTGTCATCAATATAACCTAAAACCCCGTCTAGCTTCCTAAAATTTAAAAGAGAAAATTTTTCAAAAATTGAGTAATGGCGTCATTCTGAAATGACGTAAAAAAGATTTCTGACAATAAAAAATTTAAAAAAATCAGTCAGTATTTTTTTTTTTTACTTACAATAGTTAGAAATGAGTTATTTTATAAGGAAACATGGTGTTTACTTGGCTTATTTTGGTTTTAAACTCGAATTACAGCGTCTAGAAAGACAACAGAATAATTATAACGTCAAAATAGCAAAAATATCTTGTTATGATGTCATAGATGTATCGGATGACATCATAAATTTTACGAAGTGGGACAATGAAGGCGGGACAAGCAGTAACGCAAGTAATGTAGCTATGTCTCTTGTCACCACCGAAGCAAATGACTGTTCAACCATAAGTTGCTTGTATGTTGATTGGGGTTATAAAAATGAAAAATTACAGCGTCTAGAAAGACAACAGAATAATTATAACGTCAAAATAGCAAAAATACCTTGTTATAATGTCATAGCTGTATCGGATGACATCATAAATTTTATGACGTCGGGCAATGAAGGCGGGACAAGCAGTAACGCAAGTAATGTAGCTATATCTCTCGTTACCACCAAAGCAAATGACTGTTCAACCATAAGTTGCTTGTATGTTGATTAGGAAGGCCTATTTAGTGAAGGAAGTTTCCAATATGTTGCTTTTGTCTTTTCCTGCGACTTTAGTCTAATAATCCAGAATAAGTGTTTTGTTTATTTTCTATTGTATTGTAATCAATTGTTTTCGTGAGTTTGCCGTTTGCGTAGTAATAGACTATTTCTAGTCCAATTGAAAACGAAAACCTTTAGGAATTGAGGATTCAATTTTACTTAGATTTGAACTGAAATTTGAATCTAAATGACCAATAAACTTGGCAAGTACAACGATATAGTTATAGATATACGAGTTGAATAAATGTTATTGATCACCTTACAACTTGACCTTTGCACTATCAAATAACTTTTTTAAAAAACTATTAGAACATTCGTTCTATGGTAACAACAATCTTC
>JAYJMI010006015.1:0-10081 GCA_036873855.1 Sarsia tubulosa
TTTTGAAATAAAAACTATTTAATTGTTTATAGAAGTCAACTGGAAATGGAAACAAAAGGCGGCATCGTCGATTCTGATTTTGCTTTATTTAACGACATACTTGATGACATTGCGATAAAAACAAAAGAAGATGAAGATGACGCATTTTTTGGTAAAGATGAAAAACTCCCCCCATTGAAACTAAACTCCACTGATAATGAAAGCTCAAAGAAAGTTAAGATTCAAAAATCCATAGGATTCCGGGGGTTTAGCTTAGCGAGCGAATATAACAAGTATCCTACCGGTAATATTGACAATGATTTTGATCAGAATGTTCAGAATGAAGTTAATGATGAAAAACAAACCGAAGATTTAAACGAAACAAATCATGAAGAACTCAACGAAGGAGAGACAAATCATGAAGAAATCAACGAAGGAGAGTCAAACAATGAGGAAGACGATGATTTAAATGGACCGAGCGAGAACAATCGAACGAGCGAGAATAAAGGATCGAGCGAGAACAAAGCATTGGAGCGGCAGAGCTCTCATGCCACAGACAGTTCTGTCGATGATGAAATAAGGAACGAGGGTGAAAATGCAGAACGTTATTTTTCAGATTCAGAAGATCATTTAGAAGACCCGGAACACACTGAAGAACTAGAAGGGAAAATTGACGAGGAAAGCACGTCAGATGATATCGACAGTGCAGACGAAAACGAAAACAACGTCACGGAAAAATATGACGTAGAAAGAAATGATGTTGACGACGAAGACGAAAAGAATGACAGCATTGATAGAATTTCTTCAAAAGAATCCTTTAGAGACAGTGATTCAATTTCAAATATCGACTTAGAAAGTGTTCGTGCAACCGATCGTAAAGACATCAAAACAGTTTCGTTCTCAATGCAATATGACAAATTCTGCAATGTGTTGAATCAGCTAGAAACGGGTATGAGTGGTCGATCGGTTTGTTTTGATGTCGATGCTGTAAGTGCTGAAAATAAGTTGTTGCTTTCACCTACAAATGAGTTTCTACCGAAACTTTTCGAAGAAGAACAACAACCACAACCTTTGAAAAAGAAAAAAAAAGTAAAGAAGAAGCATAAAAAGAGTGCATCGAAAAGTAAAACTAAAGATGTAGAAAAAAATAAATGCTTCTGCCGTACATGCAAATATTCAATTTACAACCAGCCCAACTGTCCACCATTGAGCGACATGTTTAAGTCATCATCTCAACCACCAGTTGTTGTTGTTAAGAAAAAACGTCCTAAAACTGCCGTTGATAAAGCTTCCCCGAGTATGCGTCAGGAGTCAAAAATGATTGACCTTGAATTTCATTGCAATCACGGGGCAAGTAAGCTTGACGCTGATCTTAAAAGCAGTAGAAATCCTGTTCTCATTGCTTGGCTGAAAGTTAAGAAAGAAGAAGAGAAAGAAAAGAAAAGGCAACATAAAAGAGATATTCGAAAGAAAGAAGATGAGGAAAAGAAAAAACTTTTAAAAATACGACAAAGAAGTTACGCTGCAACTGAACGAGTTCAAGAATGGATCAATCGCAAACGATCACAGGTGGTTGAACCGACACGTAAACAACTCACCCCACCTTCACTTCCTAGCCCAAATGAACCTGATAATTATTCTTACTCTGAAGAAAAATTTGAAAGTGGTTTATCTTCTGAAGATGAAAAGGAGACAGCAAGTATTCTTCCACAGATTGTTCCAGCAAAAAACAGACCAAAAACATCGAGAGGTCCGAAGAAAAGAAAAGAAGGAAGTTTAGCGTCCAGTTCCACTTCAGACGAATTAAGAGATGTCAGATTTAAAACGAATTCACAAATGGCGACCTTAACTCAAACCAATGATTCTGGTTTCAACCAAGATGAGTTTGAAGATGAATTAGAAGACTTTAAGAGTAACAGAACATATGAACAACCACATGTAAATTACAGTCAGACGTACGACTCAACATTTAACCGTGTTAGCTATGAAAGACAGCCGTCAGAAAACATAACAGAGAAAGGTAGTGACAATGAACCTGAAATTAAGCCAGAAGATACAAACATGTTATACGAAGAACCTGAAAATACTAGCATGCCGTATGGACAACCTGATGTCAGTGAAGATACTAGCATGCCGTATGAGCAACCTGATGACAATGAAGATAACAGAGAAGAAGATGAAAAATCCACACAAGAAAGTCTTCGTTATACAGAAGAAGCAGAAAATGAAAAACAAGATTATGACGTCACATCTGAAGAAGATTCCGATTCTGACCAAGTAAGTGCGCAAACTGAAAATGTTTTGAAATTCGTTTTGAGTATTCTTAATACTCAAATTAAATTTGACAGTGTGAGAGAATTTACGGACCTAATTGTACACGAATCAATTGAAGAGATGGAGCTCAATGCGCGTTTAAAACAAAAGCGACTCCGACGACCAATGACTTCAGTGCGTCCATCAAGTGGAGCAAAGTCTGAAGTTTATCCTCCAAAACCCACAAACTTTAAAACAATTGAACGTTTAGATAGCGAGCAAGTTGATAATATGAATCAATCCGATAATACTTCGCTAACCGGTCATATATCGGATTCCCCTAAATCAGTGACTGCTTTAATTAACTTTGAAAATTCGCTGCTAGGAAACGATAAGATAAGAAATCAACCACAACCACCCTCAGGCACGCGCCCCGAATTGTTATCAAAATACCACCCACAACCACCCTCAAGCCACCATCCTGAATCGCCAACAAATCATGACCTAAAACCTCCTTCAAACAGCGACCCTAAATCATCCTTAAACATTAACCCTAAGGCGCCATCAAATAAGCACTCAGAATCACCCTCAGAAGACCACCCAGAACCACCCTCTATGACACGAGAGGGACCTGCTATAGGATTTAATTCTCGAGAAGAATGGATTCGGAATAAACAAAATGAAAACAAAATGAGAAACGAAAGAGACAAGGCTATGACCAGATTCTATAATGACTTAGAGACAAAAATTATACTCGAAGAAAAAATGCGGAGAATAGCAGAGAAAGAAGCTTCTAAAAAACGTGTTGATTCAGGGCCGCATAAAAAAGTACGGCCCTATACAAGCATGCCTCGTAATCAAATGTCAGGACATAGTAGACTGGTAGAAAAACACATGACTGGTACCCAAGCAAGGCTAGACGCAACACTGGATAACATCGTTCAGAAGGAAAATTTATACAAGTTTGGCAGAAACCAAACGATAAAGAACTGAAGTTATAGTAGTTACAATTATTATCTAGAAGATTAAAGATATATAATGTAGAATATGAGCCACCATGTTTGGAGGTTCAAAACCGTTCCATGCTTTTGCTTGAAGCTTCTTTTCCTCCTGATATTTCTTAGATATAAAACATAATTCTCATAGATATAAAACATAGGAACGAAGTTGAGACTTTTATGCGCATTTACTGTCAGTTTGATTTGTTTGCCAATGAACGAACTTTGAATTTCAGCTCAGTTTTCATTAAATTTATCACTTTTAATCTAAATGCAACCTTTAACCTGTAACCTTTGCTACTCAAATCAGCGCATTCTGGTCCTTAAAATACACACTTACAAGAAAATTCTGAATGGCAAAGACAATGTTTTTGAAACTCCAGGTACCATAGGAAATTTTAGCATTGGTCACAATTTGTATCCCTGATACACAGGCTTGACCCTAACTGGCTCCACTACAGATTCTATATAGATATCGTCTGATACCATCTACTGTTAATCGATGCCTCTCAAACATCCTCACTGTTACATAAGTAACTGTATTTACTAGCAAAACTAACTAGAGCTAAAGTTCATTTCCTACTTGGTATCATTTGATTCTGAAAATATAGATCTCAATAATATTATTTATTAAAAATGCATATTCCCTCTTCATATTGGAGAGTCTCGTTCTCACGTAACGTTTTTGTTAGATATTTGTAGATATATGCAATTGCATAGATATAAACACATTTTGTAGTTTAAATTATTGAGATTCTTTAGATAATAACATAAAAAAATTTCTCTGTCATTATCTTATTCATGGGGGTTTGTTTTTCTTGCAGACTTTCGTGCATCTGTATAAAATATTGACGAAATACCTGTTACATTACTAAACGTCTCATGCTCGTCGCCATTATGGAATGGGTTGTATATAAGAGGCTAGAAGCATGGGATTGTTAAATGTAATAATAACTTCTGGTATGCAGTCACCAATGAGTATTAAAACCCGTTGTTGTCAACATAGCCAACAACTTTTTTAAAGAATCATAGAAGTCATATAGAAGTGATTAAGGAACAAATAAACATTACTACTAGTTAGGCGGTTAGTTAACTCTAAATCTGATAAATTTCTGAATAAATATTAATTCGTACCAGTAAATTCTGTTCAGTGACAATAGACGATATTGCTATCGTGCTTTAAAATGTTGCATTGAATACGATACTAGTGGCATCAGCAAATAAAAGTAGTTTTACACAATACATTCCACGTTATTCCTAGACTATGTACAAAAACCGCAAAAAAAAGGAAGAGCGAAGAACTATATACCATTAGCCTCTTAAGATTTCAGTTTTTGACTTCTTTTACAGTTTTACAATATCAGTAGACTATATGTAGTCGTTTCTTAAAATATAATGTTTGAAGTTGTTTGGAAGGAAGGTTCTCTAAGCTATTCCCGTGCCGTAAATGAACCCCGTATATTACGACCTTCGACTATATTTTAAAGAACGACTTTTTTCAAGTCTACAATATCAGCCACATGTTCTTCTACCATTTTTGCTTTGAAGTTTATAATTTTATTTTCCCTGTGTTTTTACTCTCAAAACGAAATTTTCAGCGAAACTTCCAAGAAAATTCACATAGTCAGGGAGCAAAAACTCATATCTCACTAAATAAACATTATAGGTCTCCCCTAGAAAATAATAAGATATGTATACACCATCGGAAAAATCCTGGTCACTCGCCTCAAAATAGCTGGCGAGTTTTTGTTTGTGCACTACCTTCACCTAAAAAAAAAAATCATAAAAAATCGACATTATTTTTATGAAAAAGCACCTACCCCATTAGAAAGGCCTTTAAAAACTACATATAAGACATTTAAATGAGTATGGTCATTTTCTATAACAAATTGGTGTAAATTAAGGGCGAGGATGCAAAATATTGTATTTTTACTCGAATTTTTGTCATAAATCCAATGTTTGAGTTTGTTTTACTCCAAAACGGATCAAAAAATGATTATACTCATTATGTCTTTTATATAGTTTTTCAAGGGCTTTTCTAATGGTGTAGGTGATATTTGCTGAAAACTATTTTAGGTGAAGATAGTGGGCAAAAGAAAACTCGTTTTAAGACGAGTGACCAGGATTTTTAATATACAACTCAGAATTGCAAGGAAAGAATTACCTTTCCAATGGTGTATACATATCCCATTCATTTTTAGGGGAGTCGTATATTGATTTTTTTTAGTTTAAAAACATGACTAAAAGTCATTTTTTTCGGTCGGTAAGTGTGCACAGCTCTCACTGGAAGAAAATAATGATTCGTGCAACTTGTTCTAGGCCATACTTTTTTAGGTAAGGTTGATCACCTAATTCCACGAAATAAGCTTAAAGAAATGAATCATGAAAATTAATTCCGTGAACTACTTAGGCTAGTTTTAGTCGGATTTTATTTTTTCGGTTTTAATTTTTCTTCCGAGCCAAATGTTTTTTAAACCGGGCCAGTATTACGAAAACCGACTTAATCTAGCCTATAAACTACGCTTCAGAAAATTTCTTTCTTGTTAATAGTTGCTTTAAAGTTTGCTTTTAAAACTTGTCCATTCCACAAGTTGAGGAAAACACGTGCGTGGTTTATAATTTACCGACAAGTTTCATTACCGACCCTCATCATTAATTTATGTTGCTATTCATGTAGATATCATTTATTCAAACATTCAACCACGATCTTTTGCTACGATTTAGGAGAGAAATAACATTAAAGACGATTTTTCATTTTAATAATAATTGTATATTTTCATCTTTATGTACAAAATAAAATTTAAAAATAAGATATCAATATGATCTATAAAAAATTCAATTCGTTCATTCATCCGTCCACTTTCATTCATTCATTCATCCACTAATAAAAAGACTAATCAATAGCCAGTATATAACTGATTTGAATACTTTTCAACTGAACAGCCATCTACCTATCTTTCTACCTATTTACATTAGAGGAAGTATTTACATTCGTATACGATGTGTTTGGTTTGTTATTGTCTAATATGGGTACCATTATGGATTGTGGACATGACGTCATAATAGGGGTTTGAGTTGATAAATGAGTTTGTGCAATAGGTATATATGTCGTGGCTTGTAATGGTACTTGTTGTGCTGGAACTTGAATTAATTGCAAGGGCTGTGTGACCACGACTTGCGATTGTCCATTCGGCATACTAACAAACATAGTCGAAGTTTGCGGGAGCATCGTTGCACTTACTACAAGGCCTTGCAGAGGGGAAGATTGTTGGTTAGTGTTTTGAAGGGCTTCTGTTCTATAAGCGTTATAAACGCCTATCGTGTTCGTCCAATCTTTTTGAGCTGCATTCTTTTGCTGCTGTTTTGATTTTTTATTTGTTTTTAAGAAAGAACTTGTCGATTCCAACATGGGCTGCAGAATACGCCTTCGAGCGTTGATGAACCTTAACAAGAGAAGAGTGTAATATGACTGATTAAAATAAGGCGGATAGTAAATAAGTAGTGTGTGTTGCTGTCAGTATGTTTTAATTACCCTAGCAATATTAACAAGGGATAAATTACCAGTGGACCCCCGGAATTAAAAACAGAGTTTCAAATGTAAATAACACATTGAACACGGGATGAATTACTAGTGGAATCATGAAAAAAAGGGTATCCTAGTAACACGCAAACAATAATTTTTGAATTATGGCACTTGTGTCAGTTCATACCTTATACTAATCTCTAACTTTATGCAAAATTTCTAAAAAAGTAATGATCGGATTTTGAGATATTTTGAAAAATGTCACTTTTTGGGCCAAAACTGACCTTTTGATCCCGTTTCCAGGACAACAAGAAGTTTAAAAGAAAAACAAGGCTTCGCCACTTTTGCTCATTTATGACCCTGTTACTTTATGCAAAAATTCAAAAAAACTAATGAAGGGATTCTGAGAAAAACGTGTTACTGACGGACGAACGAACAGAGCTAAATTTATATCTTTATTATCGTTAGGGTAATTGAAAGTAAGTAACAAAACAGTAAGTAACAAAACAGTAAGTAACAAAACAGGAAGCAAAATATCTACTTAGCACTAAAACAGCACGTACCAGTTATTGACTTGAAGATTGGAAAGATTGGTTTGTTGGGCTAGCTGTCGTTTCTCATCTTCCGTAGGGTAAGGGTGCTGAAGTGAAACAAATAGAACATTACTGCAACGAAATTAACGTAAACTATCGCAACGTAAACATTAAAGTAAACATAAATATGGTGGAATTATAATGCTGGTTGACCTTAAATTCTACAAAACTTAAAAGGATTAATTTTTGTGGATTAATATAGCTGGTGGATTTATACAGCTCTACATAAACGAGTACAGCTCTCGTTATTGTGTAAAATACAGAATGACAGAATGTTTCAGATAGATACAGCTCTGCATAAATAAGTAAAATGAATTTATGAGTGGGAAGACATTGTTGCTTACCACTAAGTGTTGGAACAACCATCCCTTTAATACAGATGTTGACGACTTTGGTAGTACACCACGCTTTCCTGCTTTATTTTTCTTTGACAAAAAACCAGTTGTTAATTCACTAACAGACATAGCATTAAAATGTTCTTGTGACCCTGAAGAAGAAATACTATCAGTCGACATTGAACGTAACATGGAGTGCTGTTGCGAGTCATTAAATTGTGCTGTTTCCATTTGACTGACTGACAAACTTCGTGACGTTTCATTATTATTATGTTCTATTGATGGAGACGTAACACCTGTAGGGTCAACAGTTTGTGGTCTCTCTGTTTCAGTAGTGTCTATATTACTGTGTGGTTGAGTAGCAGCAGCAGGACTAGGCATGGGCGAGCTACTAAGATCAAGAGTTCGCATGATGTTATCACTATTTAGTTTACCCTTCAAGCAAGAGATGTAACGTGCACAGAAGTCTTTACACAACTCGTTCACTTTCTCTAATTCCAACAAATGGATTCGTAGTACCTGAAGAGACTTTAATATCTATAAAGAGAAAAAAAATCTTTAGTCTGACATTATATATAACAACAAAGATAACCCACAAGCCATACTAATATTTGCCACAATCACACAATCCTTTCTTTCGCAAAAGTTCTCACATTAACGTAGTCAATTCTGAGGAAATAGTGGACAGATAGATGAATGTACTTACAAACACAAAAACCTTGAGTTATAGGACTTCAAAGGAGTCCAAAAAACAATTTCTCAAAAAATATAAAACTTAATTGAAGAATATAGAAGAATATTGAAGAATGATCAAACTTTAAAAGTGACTTTTGACCTCTCTCGGAAAAATAAAATTCTTCTGTTTTGTGAGTAAACCGTGAAGCAACTTACTAAGCCATCTACTTCAACATCATTTGTAAAAAAAGCTTTCTCATCTTTTGCCATTTGCGTCACAAATGTTTTAATTTCATTATCAAATGTGCTTGCGTTAATAATTTCAATTGAATTTGTTGCTAACTCACATTTCTCAAATAAAATTCTGAGCAAGGGAAACAAAGGATGTCTATAGATAGCTATCTTTTCACTAATATTTGTCTGTGAAAGTTGTTCAAGGTTGTTCACATTGGCTTGCATTGCAAACATTTGTGCTGCTGCATTTCCATGTTCTAAATTTAAGATACGATCATTAAGTTGAGTAGTGCCAACCGATTGAGTTAACTGCATTGTTGTTGAATGAGACGGGAGATGTTTCATTTCAGAGATTGGTTGATTTGTTGAGATAGATGTTGATTCGTTTGTTGGCGTGCTGGTTGTATATGTTGCATGCTGGTAAGGAACAGGAAGATGCAAACAAGATGCATGATGGTCTTTCTCATCCATTGTGTAACCTAAGAGATAGATTTTTGAAATTTAGATATTGCATATGTCTGGTTACGTCTTCTTCTATTTTACTATTTTTCCCTGTATGTTTCAACTGTGCACATGCCGTTTGGCTCTTGTTTTTATTAAGATCACAAAAAAATAGAGTAATGCCATCCAAAAAATTAAAAACATCTTCTAAGAAGTAAAAAAAGGCGATTTAGATAGATATTGTTGAATAATAAAGGTACTAAACAGAAACTTATGGAACACCCATTAAAAGATCAATCCAAGAACTATATTTAAGATGAATTTATCTTAACTCTTTGCAACCTATTTTACAAATAGCTTAAAATTAATTTTAATGAGTTCTTACTAAAACCATAAGTAGCTAATTTTGCAATCAAAAGTTCATGATTTATAGGATCATGCTTTAGAGATACATTACAGTAGTATAGCACCACTATATAACTTTTTATATCCAAAAATAATTTAAATTTCTCAACCGTATGGATCAAAGCTGTTTGTGTACTAAATGTAGATACAAAAAACACTAACTGGTCTATAATTCCTAACATTTGTTGCACCATCTTTTTTGTAAATAGGTGTCACATTTGCTTGTTTTTAGATTGTCCAAGAAATTACACGTTTATCAATTCCTTATTTCAAGTATTCACTAGGGTCTCATGACAAATATCAATCATATTTTTTAGGCAAAAAGATGGTATATTAATTTTTCTTAGAATCTAACTTTAAAACAAGTTTATTAATACAATCTCTATCTACAGTAGAAAAATTGAACATAGTAGTATCAGAAATGCGTTCTTTAATTTTGATTAAGAATTATTTCAGACTTCTAACTGCTCTTTACAATACATTAATTTCAATATAGGTTGTACAAAAATGATTTAGGTGAGTAAGTACCTTTTTGATACTACATGCATGTACTACTGTAACTTGTTACTTCATGTTTGTAATCAAACTAAAAAAATTTAAAAAGAAAGGTTTATTTTTTGGGAGAAACGTACTCCGGGACATTCT
>JAYJMI010006126.1:0-13023 GCA_036873855.1 Sarsia tubulosa
AAATATTTTAAGTCTGCTGAACAGTCATCAGTAGAAACTCAATTGTAGTGAAATTAACGCAGGCATATCATCAAATGTTAATAATAAATTAAGTAAAAAAAGAAAAAGAAAAAAGAAAATAAATAAATAGATTATAAATATTAGAAAAAACAAAATTTCTTCTGAAATTAAGATTTGTTACGATAAATGCAGCAAATAAGTGTTTTATACATGGGACATAATACTAGCACAAAGGTTGAAAGAAGCATCAGGTATATATAAGCAACAAAACTAACAAACATTCCTTTGTATTAGAATACAGTTTAGAACTTCTTCTGTAATTCATTCTTTTTATCTGTTTCGATGAAAGAAAACCTGTTTGGGATTTTTAATGGAATAAGTAACTTTCAAGATTTAAAAATACATAAAAATATACAAGCATTTATAGTGAAATGAACTGAATAAAGTCTTTTGTTTATAATTCTATCCAGTAATGCATGCAAAATAAACGAAAGCAAGCAAGGTAACTTTAAACTCTTGATATCACAGATAAATGACAACACTTTTAAAGATAAGAGTTTTATAGATAACATTATTTAAAATTTAGCCTATGCAGCAAAAGAGCTTTATATTACAAAAATTTATAGAAAAAATAATTTTCCAACAAATTATATTTAGACTTTATAATTCAGCAAATGAGAAAATTTGATAGAAACAAATTTTCCAAGTTTTGTTATGATAATAATTCCGACCAAGCTCATTCAGTTTAAGATTTTTAATAAGACAAATATATCTTATTTGAAAGCTGTCACGTGTTATTAACAAAACTTTTATTATAATTTCTATTAATATTAAATTGCTTAGGACCCAGTTACCGGGACAACATACAATCCTTTCGAAAATTTCTAAGTAGATCATATTTATTACTAAAAACCTAATGAGCCATGGTTTGCTTACTTTTACGCAGCGTAAAGTTGAAGTTTAAATTCTAGCTTACTGTAACAACACCTTTATAAACAAAAAAGAACGCAATGTATTAGAAACTGACGTTGCCTCTTAAATGTAAATATATAGAATATATTTAAGGCGACATCAATTAAATGAGTTGGTCTACGGACCCGCCCGAATCACTTTCTTGAGAAAACAAAAAATTAATAATCCTAGTTAAAAATTAAGCTTAACTTTATGTAGCAAATTATGTGCAGTATTTCAGTTCATAAAGTTTTATTTACTTCACAAAAAAAATTATAGTGAAGAATTATTCGAAACTTTGTCATTTTAGAGAGAAATTTTATGTATTCCTTATTCCGGCACAACTTTTTTGTCAATAGTATTATTATTTCATAATTTATTTCAAAATATCGACCAAAACATTGATTGGTAAACCGATCTTGAAAAAACAACTAAAAACAGCATTTAGCCGGTAATTGTAAACTATAAATTAAAATATAATTCTTGGGTAGGTAACAATATTCAATATTAGTATTATACGTTTGTCGAATGTTCAGCTTTTCCCATCTAGACTTCAGTAAAACAGGTAGGTATTTCTATCATTTTTGTTCGAAAAAAAAACATGTTGCACCAAATCTTTACAGTATGCGGCATCATTGATTATTATCATTGATCACTAACAGCTAATTAAATCGATTACTCACAGTACATTTTATTCAGATTTTAACCTATGCTGAAATTTAGTATTTACTAAAAGTAGTATACATATTGTGATTTATTTAATCAAAAGTGAAATATTTCCAATCAATAATTCTTGTAAACAAGCTCGTGATTCATGTTTCCTATTCCTTCATGAAACACAATTATTTCAAAACCATGCATCGACAATTGTTCAAAATAGTTTCTATATTTAATCAATGTATATAATTATTTATTTTTAGTACTTTGTTCTACTTATGATCTTGAGTTACAAATTATCCTTATGTGTTGATCAGCCTCTTTATAGTGGAGTAGAATTATGTTTTGACCTGGACAAAAATAAGATAGAAATGAAAATGGCACAAAGGTCTAGGACTAAGTCAGCAATCACCAAAAATAAATCCCAATTATTTTTTCATTGGGAAAACTCCGAAATCAACATTTTAAGGACAAGAACGTATTTTAAAGGGAGGACCCGTAAATAGTAAAATTTAAAACGAATGCATTCATTGAAATGGTCTGAATAAAACGATGAAGAAAAAGGGGTTCAAAGTTAATTTTTCTTATATAATTCTTGAGATTATTGTCAATTTAAGGATCAAAAACAACCATTCTAGGCTCTTTTGTTCCTACGTCAGCACTTTATAGTTATATTTTTAAAAAAATTAGATAGATCTGCTCAATAACTTTCGAAAAATGGTATCGTTTGTTTAGTTTTTAGGCATTAGTTCTGGAGATATATTAGGTTTTTGTTTCAAATATTTGACCATATTGTGCTGACTCACCAGTTTTTTAGACAACTTAAACATCTTTACGTCCTTATATCTCTATAACTAGTACCCAAAACCCAACAAATGATACCATTTTTCGAAAGATATTGAATATATCTATCTAATGCAACTAACCATTTTTAACCATTTAGTGCTGACGTAGGTACAAAAGAGCCTAAAGTGGCTGTTTTTGCACTATTCAAGGGTCCTCCCTTTAAAATACGTTTTGGTCATTAAAATATCAATTTCAGAGTTTTCCAAAGGTCATAATGATGGGGATTTTTTTGTTGGTGATTGCTGACATAGTCCTAGACCTTTGTGCAAATTTTCATCACTATATAAATTTTGTCCGGGTTACAGTGTTATTTTACCTAATTCCACTCCACTATTAAGGCATATGTTTAAGTTTTTAAAATTATCAGTCAGTTAGTTTAAAACAACAGTTACCTAGGCTAGATGCTTGTCAAGTTTGGTGTGTGAAACATTATAAGAGAGGATCATCTTTGAGTGAACTTTCCAAATAAACAAAGCACCCAAACAAAACTTGTTTGTATGAAACACTTACAGTATGTATTGAAAGGGGGTTTTTAAAAATGTCAAAGACCATAATTTTTAAGCAAAAAGTAACTTTTGTTTTCACGGCTTTAAACTCTTTTCTTTAAAAATCTAGCTACAATATACATAAAACTTAATACCTGTGATTCATTTTTTAATATTATTTCAAGTACAACTTCCTGTACAATTCACAAGCTAAAAACAGAACATTCGGATAATCTAGAGAGGGATTGGAAACCAGTGCCATGTGGCGAACCACTTGAATGACTTGAAGAATGACAAAATATGCGCATACAAAGAATAAAGGAAAAAACAAAAGATATAAAGCCGAATTTTAGGCGGGAAAGATGCAGAGAAAAAGTTGGATAAGTACCACTTAAAATATTTTAAATTGATTTTCAATGTTTTCCAGGAAAAATGAACAACAGCACCATAAAATTCAATGTTTCTTCTATAAAAAAGGTTGGAGTGACTTTTGCTGACATTTTAAAAAATTCTACATTGAAAATATTACATATTTCACGGAAGTTTGGTGCAGATAATAGTAATAAATGATTAAATTTCAGCAAGTTAAAGATGTAAGAGATTATTATTTAATTTGTCAGTATCTATAGAGGTTTAAGGAAAAAATATACAAGAAACTATACTGAGTGAAAAGATTTGAAAATATCGCTTTTGGACATTTCTATTTTTGAAATTTTTGTAAAAAATTATTACATTTTTCTGATTTATACTTTTCCTTTTTTAAATATATATCTCTGCAGAAAACGCTATGCATGAAGACTATAGTTTACTCTTTTTTTTTGCTATACTGGTTAGGTAGCCTATATCAGTTTCAATTTCAGTAATTTCCCAAGATACAACCTGCCTTGGATCATAGACCCCAGAAAATGAAATAGCATATGCTTGGATATACTAAGATCTCAACACTTGTGTGATTACTAATGTAACATTTGAACAAAATAAAACTTATACAAGAACAGACATGGAAAAATCATAACACTCATCAGCTCACCAATAATTGTAAACAAACATTACATTATCATAAAATATTTATGTACAAATATTTCAAAATTCCAAGGAAAATATTTAATGTAAAAATAAATTACGTATGTTGTTGTTTTCTTTACACTCCAAATTTTTTATTCTCATGCCAGAAATGATTTAAAAGTTTTTGAACTACTCATGTTTTCTACTCAAAACCTCTTTAATAAAACAATAATAGTAAAAGTTCAAGAAATATATGATTTAACCTTGAGAATTAACTATAAAAACACAATTTAGAACAATAATGCTAAGCTCTAGCTGATAGTTTTAGGGCCTTATTAGGAACTTACTTACTTACTTACTTTATGGACTTACTTTTATCATAATGCTAAAGAAATTTAGCCTAAAGCGAATTGATAAAATTATGTCTCAAAATTATTATTCTTCGATAAAAGTTTTCACTTGTGTTTAGTTTTAGTAGAGGGGAAAAATCACAATTTCATCGTTCACTGTAAGATACTTCCTTAAAGATCTCTTTAAAAGAGCACGAGCCTCATATTTCGTCAAAAACTAAGAACATAATAAGAACACGCTAAGGCTGGAGCCAAAAATGATAAAATTAAGAACATAGCTCAGAACATCCTAGGCTGGACCAAATATGAAGTAAAATAAGAACAACAAGCCTCAAATCAAATATTTTTGTTCTTCTGCCACCAAAATAAAAAAGTACTACTGTAATATATTTACGATATTTATAACAAACAATTTCTTCAGAACTTTAAGACATTCAAATGTTGAAAATTCGAACGAGAAATATAAGAAAATTGACCCTCAAGGAAAAAAAAGTGTTCTTATTCATAGGAAAATAAGAACAATGAGCCTCAAAAATTTTTTTTTTGGTCTTAATTGATAAAATAATAAGAAAAAAGAAATACGAAATAAGAACATTAGAGCCTTATTTTGGACTAAATGCTAAGAACGATTTACCCTGTTCTTATAAAAAAGAAAAGTGTATTGATAAACAGGACGTGGTGTCTATTCACATCGAAATTTTGAATTTATGCAACTTGAACTCTAAAGTTAGTGCTTCGAACCCACGCTATTCCTCTCAACCTCGGGAATAGTTGCCTATCTGGTGCAACGTCTTAGACCGCTTGGCCATCAAAGTACATAGGAACGAAGCCGCTTGTGAACACTAGCTCAGAGTTTTTACACTGAATTGTACCGGTGATATATCACCGAACCCCATGGTTGCTGGCTGAGAGTAACTTCACCTACACCAGCTTCGCTTCGGGATCCGCATTGAAATTTTAAATTTATTCAACTTGAACTGTAAAGTTAGCGCTCCTAGCGGGGTTCGAACCTATGCTACTCCACTTAACCTCGGGAATAGTTGCCTATCTGGGGCAACGCCTTAGACCGCTCGGCCATCAGAGCACAAAGGAACGACGCTGCTTGTGAACACTACCTCATAGTTTTTACATTGAATTGTACCTGTGATATATCACCGAGAAATAATACATCGTTGTATAGTCTCTTAAATTAAGTTTGTTCTTAAAGTGAATATGCGGGTATAAAAGGTAAGCAGAAAATGGGCAAATGCAATCAGCACTGTGTCAGCAGTCGTAAATGTCATAACTCAAATCATATTTTATGCAGTTTACATTTATTACTAAATTATTTTTACGTAACAAAATATTTTATTTAATTTTCGAGATTTCTAAAACTTTGATTGGTATTATAAAACAACAAAGAAAATTATAAACAATTACATAGCCAATGGAAAAATTTCCCAAACATTCGAAAAATATTAACCAATCAAATAAACGTTCGAATGATAAACTATAATTAAATATAATCACTTGGGAATTAGATAAACGATTAAAAATATAAATTCTGCACGAGAAAACTATAAAATTGAATCAATCACTTAAAAAATAATGCAAAACTATATTTCATATTTTCTTGGGAGTTTATAAATTTTTTTTATGATTGTAGTATTCCTAGGGTAGATGCTTTTTTGATGATTCTCTGCTGACATTTGTTTTTACTGCCCTATATATATCCGTAGATTCACTTTGAGAAACAATAACTAAAACGTAATTAAAAGTGATGGATAATCTAACTAATTACTAACTAATTACAGAGAGCTGAAAATACAGATAGAGAGACATATCTTTTTTAAACATCTACGTATTTTTAATATTTTATATCTTAATTGCTTTTTCATAAAGCTTGTAATAATTATCAACATGAAATTATGCAAAATGATTTAAACTTGTTATGTTTTGTGATTTAAAAATATATATTCTTAAATATTTCCACGAATATCTACTGTAAAGAACCGCTTTTTTCTTGAAATTATTAAGTTGGGTTTTATCCTTTTTAATATACCGCGAAATACCGAAATTTTAAGTAAGATATTAGGAAACATTCAAATTTTGTTTACGCAGTGAGATAACACAAGTTAAAATTGCGTAGAAAAAGTGCAGTAGAAAGTGACTATAAAGATTCGCATGATCTTTCTTTTCGATTTTATTAGAAATCTTTATATTGTTTGTTAAGAAAGTTATATGTGGTTAAAAATACCAAATAGTTCCAACTCTAGTTGATGCTTTGTAATTAAAAAGTTCATGTCATATTTTCAATGATCGATTTGTAGTTTAACTTGAAGGTAATTTGATGAAATCTCTGTACAATAGGATTGTAAAGATAGCTCTCGACCTGTTATTCACAACTGTTGTTCTAGATGTATTTGAGGAACAGAACTTAGACTAAAACCAAAATACGTAAAGAATCCGCCATTATTATTTTGTTTATTATTGATATGTATGCAAACCAAATGAGAAATTTTGTAAGTTTTTGTGATAGATAGATTATTAAAATTAGGAAATGTTTTCAAATAGGCATGTTTTATTGACGAGCGTTTCAAATATTGCATCAGTTTTTTGTAAAATTAAAGTTTGAAAATCCATAATGGTAAAAAGGTAAATATGTGTATTTTTTCTGTTCCTTTCAAAACTGTTTATATACAACTTATGCGGAGGAGAGTGCATATTTACACAACAACTTCATATTATGAAACTTGAATATTTTTAGGTATTATATTACACTGTTTTTAGGGTATGCAGATGAGTATTTACATTATAATGTTTTTAGCCAATAAAGATGAAAATGTTTAATCATGTGCTTTGAAACAAAATATAGATATATTTTTAATTAAATTAGTAAAGTGGGTAATATGAGTTTTTTTTAAAAAAAATTGTCAAAATATATACTTGTAGTAGTAATCAAACACAAGAACTACTAATAGCCAAGGTAAATTGATAAATAAATTTATTATTTTAAGACAGTTTTCTATAAGACTAAAAATAACGATGAATACTGATTATTAGATACGTTATATAAAAATGAAGAATGCATGGCCAGTTATGACGAATAAATCTTAGCAAGTGGTTTCTTATCAAAAACAATTTTTGCATACATTTGTAGAGAATTGGTCAATCTAGAAGTATGCCAAAGGAATTTTTTGTAACTATGTAACTTGTATAGCTGAGATCTCGAGGGGAAGTCCATTGTATCCCCTATTGATAAAAAGCCCAATAAAGCCCATGGTCAATAGGATTAAACTAAAAGTCATCTTCAGAATAAAAGTATACAAGTAAGATGTATGGAATAACAATTTTTTGAAAGTTATTTGGAGCTTCATCGGAATTGAATTCCGTTGAACATGCTTCAGACATTTTCCTTTTATACGTGTTAGGACGGTTTTATTACAGTTTTTAGTATATTTACTCGACAATGTTATTTAGGGTAATTTGGTTTCAATATATGTGACTTTTTGTACCTTTTGGCATGATTAAGAATTTGTTTTTGTAACCTATTTATACTACCAAGTTCGGGACAAGATACTTAGTAAATGACACATGACAACGCAAAGTTTAGTTTTATCCTTGAGAGGAATATTAATAAAGTTTTGTTCCATCATATAACTTGACCGTAATAGTAAAGTAAAGTATAAGTTTTGAGTTTTTTTTTAGGCTTTCAATTAAGTGCTCTCTTTTTGTTCCTTTGCACGGTAGATATTTTGTTTCGTTCATTACATTTAACATAATTTTGTTGCTGATACTTTAATCCTTTGGTATACTTCTTTATCGACCAATTGACTACAAATTAGTCAAAATTATTTTTTGGTATGACACCACCTGTAGTCATTAGAACGTAAAAAATGGGCATGCCTAAAATATGCAATTATGACATCATTTTAAAGAACTACGTCACATAAGTCAATGTTTAGGTCTAATCTATATTATACTGTAGTATTCATCACAATTCGTACATGCCTCCCCCTATGGCACATAGCGTTAACTCGATATCATTTTAGGAAAAATATTAGCCCTGCTTATGGACCAGAACCGAAATTATACCGGTTTACTTCAATCGTCTCAACTTTTACCAGTTTTAACTCATTATTAATGATAAGTGACTGGAGAATTTCTTGTTATCAGTATTTATATTTTTTGACTGAGTTTTAAAATTTATATCTGCTCACATATAATTTTAAATATTAGCTTTTTAATTTGGGCTATATAACCTCACTGATATATTCCCTTTAATTTTTCTTTGATTTCTTTAGCTTCAGCAAACTTGACTTATACAACAACAGTCATTAATAGCAAGGTTACCAATATAATTTCAATGGAAAGTGGTATACAAACACAATAAATTTCTATGGACAAATATTGCTCAGGGTATGAATCAACACATTTAGTATTACATTTATCACAAAAACGTAGCAGCTGTGACGCTTTAAGCCGCAATCGAAAGCTTCAAAATTCTAAGCTGTCTTGGTCTGGCAAATTAAAATACAAAAAACCTAATATTTTAGTTATCGAAAGTTTGGGCATCCCAACTTTGCACTGAGTCTCTTTTTATAATTTAATGCTTGAGAGAACCATGCTTGACGATATCCTGCATTTTAGATTTTATCAAAACAGCAACTGAAAATATTTTATGAAGCAGCATACTTATTTGATATATCTATAACTAACAAAGTTATTTTATAAATCAAATGATTGGATTATATTAACTTTTATCCAGATTACTGTCGGATTATCTTCATAATGTTATTTGACGAATTTTAAAGTCATAAGGAATGTGTTATTATGTTATGGTAACACTGTTATTCAAAAAACTTTGTTTTATGTACATATCTAAAATAAATAACTATGATGGTAATAAGTAGTTTGTAGATCGCATTTTATCTTGAATCAATTTATCATCAAACTACCCAACAAAAAAAACATAAAAAAATGATCTCTGTACATACTACCCCCATCCCCCAAGCCGCATAGCAAGCAAGAACAACTAACTAGTCTACAACAGCTAGCCGAAGTAGTGGGGTAAGACAGATTAAAATAAATAGAAATGCTTTGTGGACGACGAATACGATTTGTATTTTGTGCACAATTTATTTAATAAACGTTATGCCGCTTTTAACGTTATAAACGACTTTAACTAAAGAGTGAAGAATTGTTGTACGTTAAGGGAATGTCATCAGAAAACTTTTGTCTGTGCTACCAGATTAAGTCCGCAGTAGGAAGTGAGGTTTATTATATCCGTTGAAAAAAGACAAGTTTGAGCCCAAAAGCTCACTTCCCATTTTCATGTTCCACTGCAACTTTCTTTGAACTAAAAATAGAAAAGTAAAAATAAGAATAAAATTAAGCCAAAAATCAGAAAAGTGTATACATTCAACTTCTTATATCCTCACCACGAACATTTCACCAATGGAAAAAGGAAAAATGTGCGTGAATTTATCGTTTAGAAATCGAAATCTCCCGTGTTTTACGACTGGAACTTCTTCAGGTTCGCTATTACTTATTGCGTGAAAATTGGATACTCTACACTGATTTTTTCAAAAAAATTAACACAATTAATCCGCTACCGCAGACGAAAGTTTTTTGACAACGGCCCTTAAATTTGTTTAAAATTCTATAGTCTATTCTCTGCTTTTATATATTGCAATTTTCGTTAGTAGACCTTTATACTTTATGTATTGTTACCGTTACTGTGTTATATACAGATTTCAATGTTTGTGTGGGATAAAAAAACCTTTGCGGTCAACAATGCTTAGAAAATTGTTTTGTTTTGCTTGAATAAATGTTTAGTATAAATGTTTTTTATAAAATTGATATTCAAAAAATGTCAAGACCACAAGTTTATTCTGGCAAACTTTCTGAGTTTTGAAGTTAACTGAATAATTGTTAGTTTAAGTATTAACCAGTAAGGTAATAACAAGGAAATTTACGTTTACAGCAATAATGTGTAGTATTTTACTAATATTTTTTTTTTTTACTATAATATATGTAGTTTAGTTAATCCCTGTTTTCAATAGTTTTGAATTTTGTAAAAAGTTTCAACAATTTTTTTTACCTTTTCATGAGCAGGATAAAGCCGTTGGCTTACCTCTTGTTATTATTATTGTTATTATATATATTGTATTATTATTATTTAAGGTAGATAATATTGTTATTATTAGCACTGCATTTAATTACGGTTCTTCAGTTCTGTAGAACTATATTTAATACTTAACTTTGTTGTAAAGTTTCATTGCAGTTTTTCAGAAGGTAGATAAATATCACTATTTATAAAATCAAGTTAAAGTATGCATTTAACTAGCTTTTGCTTGCTTTTGAATGAATATTGACAACGATGATGATGATGGTTATAATCCCTTTCTACAAAGTTTCTTGCTTCGTTCACGATTTTAAAAGTTAAAACAATTAGCCCTAGTTATCCATGAACTTTACGAATGACAAGATAATAACTTATTCTAATGTTTTCTCAAGAGGAATTAAATTCCAAATTTTATATTATTTTCATAACTACATCAAGAGTAAACAGGGCAAGAAAAGCTTAACTGTAAAAAATTATATTAATCAGAGTCATATCAATCAAATTATTAAATTAACACCAAACTGAATCGTTTTTATCTATTTTTTAAGCTCATTTTGAAATACGATTGTATTACTATAGCAAACAATGATTGATTTTAAACATTTTCAAACATTTAAACGTTTTCTTTAACTTAATCTTAATATTCAATACCTTTTTGTCTATAGTATTGATTGCTAAAAGAAAATGGCGAATTCACAACACGTTTACAATAAGCTAAGGGATGATTTTCGACACGGTAATGAAAGAGGAAGGTTATACTTCGAAACCGCATATCGTAGAGAAAAATTAGGAGGCACCATCAGAGAACTTTATAAAGATATGAAAGGAAAGAAAGTAAGTCATTTTTTTTCTTTTGCATATATGATATAAATGTCTACCTGTCTACCTTTTAAATTACATAACGAGCAAGTATTAAGCGCGGGATGGTCGAATTGATCCCTTTACAGATTCGTATAGTATTCTTATGATAATTCTTGACGAGGTTTCATTGAGGTAAATCGACATTTCATAAAAACAAAGAAATACAGTTCAACTGCAACTGTGTTAAGACTAATCCAGTTGTTATCAAAATTTTAAGGATTTAAGAAACTCTAACACCATATCTTTTTAGAATGATCAAATAATAACGATCAAAACAATTTTAAATTGTTAATTATGGAATCTTTATTAATATCACGGGGCAATCCTTATTTGAACAAGAATATCTATTCAGTTGAATATTATTATTATATTAACATGCTTCATTAATAGTAATTTAACTTTGTAGTTAATTTATGTTTATTAAATTATCTTAAAATTTACACAATATTTTACAAATAATTTCATTAGCAAGTTTATGTTCCCAGAAAAAGAACGAAATATCGCCTTTTTTATCAAAAAGTTATTATTTTAATAAAAGTACTGAATTAAAATAGCAATAAAAGTATCGAAGCTAAATTTATATACAGTATATAAAACTACTAAACTTACTTTGTTGTAAACATTGGTGGCAATATTTTTTAATACAAATTATATGATTTATCATATGTGATTTTTAATCTGTCCTGCCAGAGATCAGTTTAAAAGTATTCCTTATATTGGTAATATTTTTAGATATTTAAACATTGTAATTGCATCTGCCCAGTGCGTTTTATCATAGTCTATAGAACGAATGGTCTAGAAACTTAAATGTTTTTAATATAAACACTTTATTCCGAATAATTTTACTGTCACGCGATCAATTGTGGTGCAATAATTCTTATTTAATGTTAAAGACATTAAAAATATCTCTCAGAATAAAATAAAAACTTCATCGTTGCAGCCAAATGTAAACGCCAAAAAGCCAAAGAAAGTTGCCTAAATTACTGATATAAAAAGAAGTTTTGAAAAAGAAAACAAACTTGGTATGGGACTATGACATCATAAATATCCTTAAAAATATATTAAAAATACCTTATTTGCCTTTTTTTGTTTATATGCTTCTATTGAATGTATATATTCAAATAATATTTGTGGCTAGTTTGTAAACCAAACAATCAACCTTCTAACGCAGTTCCTAAATCAGTTACCACAGTGCCTTTCAAGATCATTATCATTAAGGTTTAGTTCTATTAAAAAATTTGATTATTTTTTAATTGATCATTTGTAAAATGTATTAAAATGTCATTTATTTTAAAGCGACATTACTTAAAGCAATATTTTTGCACCTACATTGACAGTCAAATTTAATGATTTGAAGTTAGATATAATTTATATAGAGTTTACAGACCATTCTTTTTATAATGACTATGGTTTTGTGTATTACTATATTAGTTTCAATATTTTATTAAGGTTCTAAAAGATACATGCTAAATATATGTTGACTTGTTTTTGAAGCCTTTATATTAATCTTTAAATATAAACTATCATTTTTCTGCAAGGTTGCCTTTATTTATATTTTGTCAAAAAACTTCCTGTCCCGTCCGTCCATCATTTGTCCTGATCGTAACAAAAAAAGGAAAATAGTGTTTTTCAGAAAAAATCTTTGTTTTTAATGGAACTAGTTTAAGTTTTTGTTCACCAATTACTTTTAGTCCAGGTAATATGGGAGGTAGGTATCACCTGAAACCAGACTAATTTTCACTATGGTATTATGTTAGAACAA
>JAYJMI010006237.1:0-13022 GCA_036873855.1 Sarsia tubulosa
CTATTATGATAAGGAAACTTGAATAATGAAATTGTGTCAATACGAAATTTAGTATAATAGTCAACAAGTATACCCTTAAATTTTCCACATTTTCTAGAAATATTAAACCATTCGATGACTTGTTAAGTTGAAGCCAAGGATATCTGTGCTGTATCTTTGATTTTTAAGACTTTATTATTAAACAAGACAAGACAAGCTCCTTGCTTTAGACAAACAAAGTATTTTCGACATTATAATGCTTTAATGAATGAAAGGGAAGTTAAATGATCTTTTGCTTTTTAATTTATTGATCTTTAATATAAAGTTAACAAAAATAATTTTGCTGTAACATAGTCTAGCTAGTTTTATTTAAGACTTAAGACTTAAGAATAGGAATCAAGTGAAAAAGCCCTAACCACGTGAAACAGGGGGCTAGTGCCTAGTCTCCACCTGTGAATTTCGAAATTAGCTACTAGAAATCCTTCTGAAAAGGAGATTTTTGCTGAAATTGTCTAAAATATTATGACCCTGATTGTTGAACAAATAGTTACCCATGATATTGTTATCTTAGAACTACTAAGTGAGAAGGTCAATTTCTGCTTCCACTTTTCGTTTTTTTACCTCCTACTAATAATTTATGAAAACGAATCATATACTCTGCTTTAAACATAACAAAACATTTTTATAATTGATTGTATGCAAGGAAATATTTTATGTTTCCATTGAAATCGCTATTCTCTGATACTTGCAATGCATAATATAGTTAGACTTCCTTTTTTTAATTGATAAATTTTATCTATTGCTCGATATTAAACAAAGGAAATGTAAAGTATGTAAGCTATTGTGCTTACCAAACGACTAATGTAAAGTATGTAAGCTATTGTGCTTACCAAACGACTAATGTTTAGTTTCTTTATTATAGGAGGACTTCAAACAATTTCTACATACTTATTTGTTACAAGGAGAGGATTTCAACGACGAGAATAATTTCGATGTATTCTTTACACCAGCTTCCGATGATGATTCTAACGAGGATATAGCTACACTTCAAGTACCAAATGATAGATTTTCATTTCTCAAGATGGACGAAGTATTTAAGGGAAGACGAAGGTAGGTTGTTTATCTTTTAACTCAAATCTAATGCAATATAATCGAGTTTATATTTTAAACTTTTTTCGTTGAAAAGATTAAAAACAATATTTCAAGAATGATATAAATTTGTTTTATAGCAGTGTTTTACGTAACGTAACGTAACCTCAATATTTAGGGAATTTTTTGGACCCCCTATTTTTCTGATTGCAGCCATTTTCTATGTGTAGTTCCTAAGAAAATGGCTTTTTTGACAAAAAAATGCATGTACTTTGTGTTGCCTACACATATTGGGTATAAAACCCGATAATTAAAAGTGCTGCTGTAGGCATTTTTCTAAGTTCCAGAATGGGATATTTAGCACAGTGTTTCCTTGTTACTTTTTATCTTTATTGACAAAATTACCGATAGGTTATTTTTTCCTGATATTTACGTGTATAAGTACCTTTAAAAGCGAACGACAACAAAATAATAAAAATTGTTTCATAAATTTTAAAACAAAACCGAATCAAAAAAAATGTTTACCTATGCGAAGACATGATTCAAAAAACATTGAACTCCAACGCAATAGTGTACTCCAACAGTAGATGAAAAGCATATAGCATATCTTCTTCGTGTTATGGGCCAGTTTTTATGTTTACCTATAGCTAATCTTGTCTTCAAGAACTTAGTTTACGGTTAGTTACGTTACGTTACTTCGATGTTACTATTAATAAGTGACTTAAAGGTAAAGAGTCAGGAAAAAGTAACATCAAAGCCAATAAAAAGCTAAAAGCCAAAAAATATAGATTTTATGCAGGGAAATATTTTATGTTTCCATTGAAATCGCTATTCTCTGACACTTTCAATGCATAATATAGTTAGACTTCTTTTTTTTAATTGATAAATTTTATCTATTGCTCGATATCAATTTTGTTATCAAATAATAACAATCTTCAAGCGCAAAATCGGTAAAGCTAAACTTCGTTTTAAAGCTTATTTTTATGCCAGAGTTTCCAACAAAACTAAAACTACAAGAAAGGTCTTTTAAATTATAAACTCTCTTTCTAAAAGAGATATGAGATAAAGAGATATGAGATGTTTTCGTTTTACACTTGTGTTCTTTTTTTGTCGAAGGTATTTCTGGGCCTATAATTATCAAAGGACAAAATATATTTACAATTCGTTAACAAAAATGTCCAGAAAAAAATAAAGAGCTTAATTGCGATAGGAGGTTGCAGACACCTAAGTAATGAAAGGACCCTAACTATTTATTTTTTATTTTTCTTGAATTAAAAAGAAAACAATGTGGATTGAAAATAAAGTTTGAAGCAGTAAGAGCTTCAAAATAAATACTTTCAGATAAATGCCAAAAATGGCACTTGAAAGGAAATATCACCCGTAAGTGCTCTTCGTTATGTGTAACTTATAAGAAAGTTTCAAATGATTTTTTAAATCTATTAACAGTAGTGATAATTTTGTCATCTGAAAGATTTTTAAGAAGGCTACTTCAAATTTGTGCACCTGTATAACTTAATCAGTTTTTATCAAACCGTATCGAGCTGAAGTTGTGGGAGAGTAATGGAAGTTTTAGATTGTCAAAAAAGAATTATCTTTAATACATCAAGATCGAGTTTCACAAAAAATTTTAAGAGCACAGACTTGAAAACGTCTACAACTTTTAAAATGTCAAGAGTAAATTTTCATTATTACATTTTCTAAAGAAAGTATTATGGAAATTAATTTTGTGCTAAGATTCTTATAGTAAAATAAGTCATTCCAATTAATATCTTTGATATCTTCATGATACTCATCATGATACTACGCAAAAGTTTCTTTCAATGGTTCGAATATTTAGCAGAACTTCAGAAGTTGTTTTTATGAAATTATTTATAAACAGGTAAGCTATTAAATATTTTTTTAAAATCAACTATTAAAATATATATTTTTGTAACGAGAAAAACTGAAACCTCGTTGCATTCTCGTATGCACAGTTTGTATTTCTATGTAATGTTAATACAATCGTTACAATAGACGGATTTCAAAGTGACGTAGTTTGTTTTGATTGTCTCGATAATTCATGATACTAATAAGGTTATTTCTTTACAATCTTTGTCGCCCAAGAGACACAAATTGCCTGTCTAAATTACGCATTTTAATGTACTTTTTACATTTTGTCATTATTTTAGGTTTTAAATTATTTAAATTTAAGAAAAACACAAAACAGTAATTGGCTAGAGATTATATTTGTCACCGTATAATATATTAACATGTAAAGTAGCCATAAAAGCAAATGTAAACTTTTAAATTGAAATTTTTACAGTCTGTCCCACAAAAAAGTAAACCCATAATATATCGTTATATATCTATTAACTATGCAATGTTTTTAAAAACGGATTGCACAAAAAGAAAGATAATTTCTTCCGGTTTTCGTTGATAATTTTTATACAGAATTTAAGCATATCACTTCAGACAAAAAAAATTAAAGTTCAATTGAATCTTCAAGCAAAAGATTTACAAAAGTAATTTCCACGTGTAATAAAAATAAACAATAAAGATTTTGTATGTATAACATGTGTATTTCAATTAATAGACTGAATTTTGTATCGTGCAGTAAAACTTTTTAAGTAATTAAGAAATCGGTAATTGATCTTAAACATTTTAACGATCTAATTATGAGAAAGAACCCCTTATATAGCATAATTTCTTTACCTAAACATAGTCATACAAATCCATAGTCGGAAAACAAAACGCGCGCCACTAAGGAACTTGCACCTCAATTACTATTCGTTCCCAGTCTTTTTGACGGTGCAAAAAAATAAAAACAAGGAGGCGAGAGCACTATAAAACCCTATAACGTTTTGTAACTTTTATCCTTTTATCTTGAATTTTTTTGCATAAAAAAACCCTGCCTAACAACTTGGACAAACTAAATTTAACAGTAACTCACTACCATAAAAAAAAATCATCTTGAAATAATTTTCCTTCAATATTTACAAGCAAAATAAGAGCAAAATTTGGAGGATTTAAAGTTTCCTCGGCTTTTTCCTACTAAAAGTCATTTTTTTAACCTACCATGAAAAAGCGAAAGTCCTTAGAAGTTTGCTGAAAGCCGAGACTGTTAAAGCGTGTATTGCACAATTTTGAACACAATACTTTCCAAATTTTGTAATTCCGTATTTTTTTCATTTCGACATTTCATAAAATAATGAGCCAACCATAAAACATTGCAAAAACATATATACAAAGTGAAAATACTTATTCTCACTTTAAATGTTGTTCTTTACCAAAACGATTGTTTTCGAGCAGATGTACTGTCTTCTTCCATTAATTCAATGTGAAATGTAAATTCTACTGATTTCTCAATTCTAATAAAAAACAAATCCTACGACACCATGAGTTCCCCAGGTGGTCTCCCATCCGAGTAACGGGTGTGTTCATCGTGGTATTGTCGTAGACATTGTACACAGATGATCAACTTCAATTAAACTGACCGTGTTTCAAGTACATTTTAGATTCCCAGAAGCCATTAGGTCATACAAAAGCAGTTTGCACCTTAAATAGCACAAAGGTGATTGGTGGTATTTATAAGAAAAACAATTTGTGCATTGTATTGTGGCGATAAATTCTAAATACGGATGAAAGCTTTTATTTGATTTTTGCTTTATATTATATTTTTAATTAGACTTAAAGCTATTTTGATTACAAATAATATTTAAATAGCAGCTTTTGTTGTTTGAGATTAGGCTTCCAAATACTTTATTTGATGATGTTTTTATACGTTCATGTAAATAATATGATTAGAACATTGCGTAGTTAACTTGACAGTTTTGAGCAAATCAATAGAACTGTAAAGTGAGTGGGTATTTTTTCTGTTTGACTTTAAATAAACTTATGACCTAACTGAAGTCTACTCAATGTCAGAACAAATAAAATTAAATTCCCTTAAAATTGTTTAGTGTATAATACTATCGTTATTACTAAACATTCGCAGTTTAAGTATACAACATTAAATTATTAGTATAGCAATATTAGAATTCAAGTGAAAAAAAATATTATGAAAATAACAGAGTTTAAAGTAATATAGCATGGCACTACCAGTTGATAGTCGAAATAAAGTCTTCTTCAAGAGAAGCAATGCTTATATTAATAATTTTCCACTAAAAAACTATCAATGCGACTTTGAAAGTATTTACGAAAATGAATCCGTTCGATTATGCAATACAGTTCCAAAATATAATTTTGAAGAAGAAATATTTACAAGAATACCTTTGAAAAATACTTTTCATAAGCCACTGTCTTCTTCAGAAGAGGATTTAGTAGAAGAAGTTTTCGATGGTAAATCATTACCACTATGGATGAAAAATGCTGAACGTGACAATGCACTGTATGATATATCAGAAAATGAAGATTTGTAAGTTTACCTGATATCTAAGTTTTGATGTTCTTAAGATATTTTTAACGGCATTTTACTTACCGGACTTAGACACGGGGACCCGGAACCTATAAAACCGGAACTTAGTGGTCGAGCCCTGAGAAAAACCGGACCCTTTTTTCTGAAAAAAAAGTTTCAAAATATTATTTTTTAATTTTCTTTAATTTTTTTTTTGTCTTTACAAATAAATTTGCTCTTATAATAAATTATGTAAATGTTTGTACTAAAGATCCATATTAAAGGAGATAGAGCTTTTCATTGGTAACGTTGCTTCTCAATCAATGAATTCATTTAATTACTAATCAGTCTCTCTAGAACACATCTTATTTTCAAGAGATTTTATGCAACGATTTTGATTAACGAATTGGGTCTTAATGCTAACAATCATAACAATACATATGAAAAGATTCATGTTACTGATGAGAATATTATTAATAACCATATACATGACTTAAAAAGTGCTTTTAATATCAATAATATTGCCCCTGGAAATCATTGTCTTCCAAAAATATATTGGTTGCCGAAGATGCACAAGTCACCAATAAATGCACGATTTGTAATAGCATCCCCCTTTCTAAAAATATTACTTCTGCCTTTAGACTAATATACAAACAAATTGAATCATACAGTAAGAAGACAATATATTTATCAGGTTTCAATACTTTTTGGGTTGTCCCAAATAATAAATCAGTTATACAAGCTATGAACAATTTAACAAAGATGTAAAGCAAACTCAATAGTAACATTTGACTTTTCTGCCCTATATACTAATATTCCTCATCATAAATTTATTTTTGTATTTAATTCTTATTAGTTGACTTTTGTTTTGTGCACTCAAATTGGCATAGATTATTTTGGTGCAAAATGGAAAAACGAGCCTTCTAAATTCAATCCAAATTTGTCAAAATCACTCTAAAGGCAGCTTTTAAATACCTTCTGGAAAATAGCTATTTCAAACTAGGAGACAGTATCATAGGGGATGCATATCTATGGGATCTGATCCTGCACCTTTTTTTGAAAATTTATTTCTTTATTTCTATAAAAGTAAATGGATGTTAGATTTAAGAAAAAAGACATTCTATTGGCAAGAAAGCTAAGTAATATTTTTAGATTTATCGACAATTTAAATGCCATCAATGACAATATGATTTTCCAATAATCTTACGAAGACATATACCCAGTAGAGAAGGTACTAGGAAGAGAAAACAAAGATGACTTTTCAGCTTCCTTTTTAGATTTAGATTTTAAAATCATAAACAATAAGTTTCAAGTAGGTTTATTTGATAAAAGAGGTGCTTTTCCTTTCACTATTGTTAAGATGCAACAAAAATCTAGCAATATTCCATCAACCATGTTTTGTTCTTCTTTTGACACAGAATAGCTCAGAATTGCTAGAGCAAGTAATAGTCCAATCAAATTTGCTAACACTATTAAATTACTTGTAGGTAGCATGCTGAAACAGGGTGTCAATTCGGATAATTTATCTGTAATGTAACTTAATGTAACTAAAAAGTTCTACAACAGACATATTGAGGAATTCGCTACACTTGCTCACAGTTTTGATGCCCTTGTTTCTCTATTATTGTAAGAACAAATTACTCAAGTTAGAGTAAAGGGACTCTGGTCTTAATGGACTAACGACCCTTATTCTTATAACTCAAGTGTTTAGTTTTATATAAAGTTGTGAATATTTTCAGTATTCTTTTTTCACATTTATCGAAAGCTACAATTTGGTAAAGGGTCTTCGGTCTTAAAGGATTAACTACCCTTCTTATTACACCAGTTCATTTCAGGTCAACATGTTCTATGTTTTATTTATTATCTTCTCTTGTTAACATATATATCTTTTATATGTTTTTTGAAAAAGTTTTTGAGGTATTTAAAAGACTTATTTTAGTCAACTATATTTGCAAATATAGGGACCACAATGGAAATCTGATCTAGGCTTGCTTGTTTTGTGTCATCCCTGCTCCCAGCTGCTGTTTTCTAGTTATCATTTATATTTTTAATGTTTTCTTTTAACAACAAATATTTATACCATGGCAGTAAATAAAACTTACTTACTTACTTAACCATACCAAAGTGGAGTTCTAAGAAGACATCAAAAGCTCATAGAAGAGACGGCTTCTATATTTAACATGCTATATTTGTGCTCAGTCGGTAAATCAAATCTGTTAAAAGAACAAAAAAGACAACGTTTAAGATTAGCTAATTTGAAAAAAAATTAAAAAAAATTGAATTAATTTTTTCAAATGGTCTGCAAATACACCTCTTTATTAGCATAAGCATCCGTCATTATGGATTTTTGAATTTAATTTTCAGACAAAATGAATGAGATATTCAAAATCCTCGTCAAAAAATAAGCCTAGTCTCAAAGATTCATTACATTTTGACAAGCAGAACAAAAATTACAGACATCGCAGTTTACTAAATTTATATAGAATTCAACCGTAAAAACTTTTTTTACCCCCTAGAGTAGTTTCCAGGCGTCAATATGCAAAAATTGATTAAAAAACTTAATTTTTATAGCGCTATAGTTTTTTTCCAAATTTCCAAAATTAATAAAAAATTGTATGTAAGCTTAAATTTTGACGAGGAATCCAAGTATCTTATTTACTTTTTATAAAAAACAATATTAAATAAGTTTAAAATGGCGGATCCTTAAGCTAAAAAGGTGTATTATATAGGGTCTGTTTTTTTATTTAAACCGATGAAAAGGGTCCGGAAATTCAAGGTCCAGGTACAAGAGTCCGAT
Organism: Sarsia tubulosa; assembly: GCA_036873855.1. NCBI lineage: Eukaryota > Metazoa > Cnidaria > Hydrozoa > Anthoathecata > Corynidae > Sarsia > Sarsia tubulosa. The sequence continues at coordinate 8,238 of JAYJMI010006237.1, forward strand.
TCCGGTAAGTAGAGGATGCCTATTTTAATTTCTAAACAGAGAAAAGTACTTTCAGGGAGTTATGCGGATAATTTTATAGTAATAAGGAGCAATGATTCCTTACTTTCTTCATGCAAAAACAATATAGTTTCTAGCTTAAAATGATAATAATAACAATAATATAGTTTATAGTATAGTTTATAAAAACTCAGATTTTCAATCTGTTACTATGGATGAATTTCAAGACTTCAGGATGAGATGAGACTCATAGCTTCTTCTTCTTAGTGACGAAATTAAAGATCTAGATTGCTATATCTGAAATTAGTCGCATCAATACCTGATGATCTGTTGATTTAAAAAATCCAAAAGTTTCCAAACGATCGTTTGAGTTGACTTTTGCTGCCATAATTTTCCTGTTTCGTATATAGAGGGTATTACTTAATCAATCTCAGATCCTCAGAATTCGTTGTCTCCCGATATTTTGATAAAATAAGTTAAAATCTAATTCATGCCTTATTCTATTGGCTTGTTTGTAATAAAATCAGATAGCTACTTGTGTCTATAACAGTTTAAAGTATTTTCTTTAAAGAACAAAGCATTCGTGTTTGTTTTTATTTTTTTCTCTTTGACGTAATCTACGGAACTTTCACTTTCGGTTTATCATGTTGCAAGTGTAATTTTGATGATAAAACTTTATATGGAAACTTTATCGACCAATTGTCTTAATAAAAACTACACAAAAGCTATTGGTGACGTCAGCATGGTTTTTCTTTTAAAAAAACTCAAATTGCAACTTAGTTGCTGTATTGTCGTTACCCTTGTCGTTGATTTTATTAAATATAAAACACGGCCGGAGGATTATTGTTAGAAATCAATTGTACATCCATCGCTATAGGGTTATGTTATGTCTAAACGCTTTTTTGCTTTGGCTTTTTTATTTCTTTAGTTTATTGTATTCGAAATGTAAATGTGTTGGCTCAAATTGTGACACTACTGGAGAAGTAATAACCTTTCATTTCACAAAGTTCAAGTGGCTAAAATACCTGAGTATCTCCCGTTAACACACGTATCGTGTTTAACAATTATTGCCTAAGAAAATAGATTAATATCGAAGTTTGTAACTGTCAGGAGTTGCAGATGGTTGGTGATAAGTTTTACATATCCAGCCAAAGAGTAGAAGAACAAAATTACATAGAAACTACATTGTTAGTCCAAATATATTTAATAATTAAAAAAGAAAGTAATCACTAATATATAATATGTATATTACTAGATTCCACAAGATTTAAGGTAATTTCACATTTTTGTACAAAACAAGATTTTAATAGAAGAAGAATTTTAAAAAAAGAATCACTTTTAAAAATGTTTAGATGATCAACTATCTGTTCGTATTTAATGGAGCATGTAATGCATAATATTACATAACACGTGATGTCCAGGACCTTTCGATAATATACCTTGTTTATATTTCTTGTAACTCAAAACCAGATATTAAAATAGTCATTTGATATTACCTTTTGACATTTTCTTTCAACATTTAATATAAAATAAAATATTTGCTTTCTATCTTGAGTTATCTAACTATTGCGCGCTATAATTTGCAAGCATGTAAAAGCTATTTTTTATTGTCTGTTGTTTTTCTGTTTCTTTGCAATTCTTCTTCTAATATGTTACAATGGAAGAATTATATACTAGAATAATTTTACTTCCGAATATATTCTCTTATTATGATATTTAAAAGTGTCTTGGGACGTCATTGTTTCCGGTTAATCCAAGTTGGTAATATCGGTCAAGTATGTTCGTTTGAGATTGTATTTTTATCGATAAAAAACTAATATTTAGCTAAAACTGTGAAACTCATTTGCTTAATAGATTATCATTACTTATAAACAGATAAACAAAAAATGTTTAAAAATGTACATATAGTTTCTAATTACAATACAAAAGAATTAAATTTTCAATCGAAAAAGTGTTCGTTTTATGTTCACTTCACTAAGGAAGTACTATACGCAGTATGTTAGCCATTTAGTGCTGTTTTGAAGGAAAATAATTTTTTAATCACGATAAAGTAATTCAAATACTTTGTGATTAACGTACAACAAAGATAAAAGTTTATTAAATGATAAAAGTTTATTAAATGATGAGTTCTTCAAGAAGTCGACGAAGTAGTGTTATCTACATTAACGAGTCACCAACTCGAGATTTATTCGAAGAACAAAGCATCATGTTTGATAACAGGCAGCGTCGAAAAAGTAGTGTGAAACCTCGAGTTGATGATATACCTGAGATCGAGTTTGTGAATTGCTTGTCATCTGCTGAGGAGAGCAGTGACGACGAAGAACTCATGAATATAATGGCGGAGAGTGTTTTACCTCCATGGATGAGAGAAGCTAGAAATAGTTTGACAGTTGAATCGTAAGTTTGCCCTTTTTTTATAAAAGTATTAGGTTCTTTATGACAACAGGTTTTATATTGATGATAACAATCTTTACTTGACAATCCAAAAACAAGGAAACAAAGTTAACAACGATTTTTTTTAATTGAGTATTCAAGATTTATTTCCTCCTTTAGTTTTTGTTGCTTGATCTAAAGACGATGCGGGATAACTTTATCTTTATAACTTTCAACACAAACCGTGGAAGTACTAGCAACATTCCTATCTTAGTTGATGCAGGTAAAATTGTATAGTTTAATTAGTAGTTGATAGTTTAACCATACATCGATTAATTCGTTAGATTGATTGGTTCGTTAGTTCCATTGGTTCAGTAGATTAATGGCAGTCAATAACTTATTAGATTTGAGATATAGCTTGTTATTAATTGGTTTAGAAAGTTAAAAATAAGAAAAACAAATATCTCTATTCGCGTGATGTAAAAAGTGTGATTATCCGTTGGTTTTGCAACTAATCAGATTAAATAACAAAATCTAAAATCTCAAGTATTTTCAAATGAATGAGCTCAGTCAGATGAATTCAAATGCTGATGAACTCAATATAACACGACTTCTTTGTTACATAAACGTAAAACAAGTTTTGTCATTAAAAAACAGTGAATGACTTTGAAACACATAAAAGATGTCTTTTGATAAAACCTACACATATATGTTTGCCGAAATTTAAAAAATTTGAATTCTTTCAGTTCTCTCTCATTATACAATTATGATGTCTTATATAATTGCTATGTTATCAAAGTCGACAGACTCTCTGTTCAAAACTGCAATGTTGTATTGTCAGTAAGTTTTGTTGACCATGAGGATTAGTACCCTATTGGATTCATCAAATATAGTTGAAATTCTTTCAATATTTATAATGTCATGCAAGCCAAGTATCATAGAGTTATGACAAAACATTATATCTGCTTTGTTTAAAAAAAAACACGCAGTCTATAAGGTCAGATTCACCCTTATATTTAAACTATGTAAAAGATTGATGAAGTCAGCGATTCTTTCTAGAAAGTTCTGTACCAAATACCCTGATGAATTAAATACAACATTCATCATGGAGCATCATAAGAGATCACAGTATATTACCTCATTCTCACTCATATTTTTTATCTCCAACTTTATCTACTCTGAAGGAAACTTTAATGTAACAATCAAAGATGTTGAGTGAGTTGTTACAATACAGCTGGTCAATTTATCGTTCGATAGGTTTAAAACATCACCCTTTTCATTGTCTCATTATATCTAACTCCATACATATATACTGAAAGCAACCCTTTACTTTTATGACGAAATGTTTTAGTTTCAGTAACAGCAAAGCTCACATCAAAAAGGAATCAATAAATATTTTTTTTTGGAACTGATATCATTCAATTTTGATACTTATAATAAATATTGCTGATCACTAGCTATGCTATATATACAACCTAACATATAGCTACACGTTACCACCCAAGTAGCTCTAATCACTTTCAACGACAAAATCAATATAATTCTTTATTTCAAAAACATCCTTCACTCTATCTCGTCACCTAGAGCTACACACCCCATCATTTTCCCACAGCCACATTAGGGGAAATCACCAAACAACCTTTTTTGACAAATCCAACGACAACTTCAAATTTTGCATATTCCTCAGCACTGAAATCCAGATATATCTAAAACAGCATATAAAGCATTATAACAGTTTCGTCCTCTACTCCTAGATTAACTATGATACATACAAGCTAAGCGAGGGCACCTATTTCAGGCCTGCCGAAGCAGTCATCAGTAGGAACCTAGCTTGCAGCATGCTGTTTTAGACCTCTCCAAATTTCAATGCAGAAGAACATACAAAGTATATTTTTGACTAAGGTTATACGTGGGTGCGTCAATACCCAAAGACTGAAAATAATAATTCTTAACCTCCCTTGCGGAACCTGATGTTTTACGTATACAGTAATTTATGTTATATGTTTACCATACTAGAAACTAAGTATTCACCCTCAAATACAAATACATGATTTAGGACAGTTGATCGAATGTAAAACAAAAACTGAAAAGGTATTAAAGTACTATATTTAATAAAAAATGTTACAAAAAAAGAAATTACAATTAAAATTACAAATACGATATATAAATCGTTTATATATTGTTTGCTTTTCGTTTATAAATCGATTTCGTTTATAAATCGTTTTGTTTTAACGATAAATTGGGAGGCAGTATTTAGAACTGCTAACGAATATATTCGTATAAATAGTTTATTTATACGGAGAATAATGAAGTTTTTGAAATTTTTATATTGAAAAGTAGGGCCTTTTCCAAAACCACCGACCACCGACCAGCAACCGACCACCGACCACCGACCAACCGACCACCGACCAATAA
>JAYJMI010006348.1:0-13021 GCA_036873855.1 Sarsia tubulosa
AATGAATTAGTTGCAATTTTGGCATGGCTAGTAGCTAACAATTAATCTAAATCAAATCTACTTTTTATATCAACAAAATAACATGCAAATTAACGTTGCTCTTAATAGTCTGCAGTTATCCAAGGAGAAAGTGTTAAATACTTAGGTATTTACATTTATAATAAGCTTTCGTGGGATAAGGATATTTAAAACTTGCCTTATAAGCTAAACATAAGTATTGGGGCTATTTAAAAAGTTAGCACTTCACAAAATCTAAAAACTTTGTATTTTGCATTTATCAATCCACATATTTGCTATGGTGTTTTCAGTGGTGCTAAGTAATCAAGTTAAGAATTGTTTGGTAAATTGACATATAAATATATTTTTTTGTTTGTTTTGTTTGTTTTGTTTCTTTTATCATTAATTTAAATATCTTTTTTTTTCAAGAAAACAGATTTTCTTAAATTTTATTTTTGTGTTATAATGCATTGTATATTATTTCTTGAATAAAATTATTATTAATATCTATGTTTCATCACCGATTTATAAAGAATGGATGTGATACCAAACAACACTCCCAATAGAAATATTTTTAAAATTTATTAAAATTATTCGTCATTGAATACGATGCAAAATCGGCAGTTTCTTGACATCTAGATTTCTCTCTCAGTGATATTTTGATTTAGATACATGGTTACCCATGATAAAAAGAGTTTATGACTCTACTAGATGGTTAATGATGTGTTATTAAAAACACATAAAGAATGGTAATTAAGACCAAACTTCCTTCTACAAGGTTTTTGTATTAGAAAGAAAAATCAACATAAACTTTGAGTAATAAGAAGGGTGTCGATAATCCTTTAAGACCGAAGCCCTCTACTTAAACTTTAGACTGTCATAAAAATCTTGATACTAGAAGCTCTGTTGCAAACAGAAAGCCAAACCACAAGAACTGTAGATTGGTTTCCGCCTGCAAGAGAACCTAAGAAAAAAGAGTTTTGCAACAGCTGCATCAAAACTCATAACATTAGTTTTTTTGTTGCCCACAGAACCCAATACAACAAGAACTGTATATTGGTTTCTGCATGCAAGAGAATCCCAATGCCAAGAAAATTGAAAAAAGAACAAGTTAAAGTTGGGTGTCACTTGCTAATCATCAGTACGATAGCCTTCCTCAGAATTTCAGCCCCTTTAAGCCGTATATTCCGCTGGTAATGGAAAAACCAGGATGAAGGTGGCCAGCAGTAACGCAAGTAAAGTATAAGTCTCTTGTTACCATCAAAGCAAATGACAGCCAACCAAAACTTGATCGTTTGTTGACTGGAGTTATAAGTGAGGTTGTCACACCCAAAAAAATTGAACAGTTCCTAATCCCTCTTGCTGGATACTAAATGTAGCATATTCCCTGACTAGGTGATAAGTGGGTGTCAATACATAAAGATGAGACTTGGTGTCTTCCCCTTGCTAAGCTTCTTATACCTTACTAGGACGAAGCGGGTGCGTAAAACTCCAAAAGTAAGTGAGAAAACTTACTTCCCTTGCTTCAAATTTGTATCAACACGAAAAACAACAAGTAGGCAGACTCATCGACTACCTCATTGTCTCTAATGCTGTATCAGCACTGTCATTACACTCTTCATATCATGAAATTCCAAAATGATTTCATGGTGACCTTTAATCAAAAAGATCTGTTCAATTCAAAATCTTCATCTCTACATATCAAAGATAAGTTAACTAGGGGAAATTTAACAAGATTTGTGTTCTTAAAGATATTGCTTTGGAACACTGTGAATCTTTTCAATTGAACAATTAAGAGTCTAGCAAATTTAGTGATATGTGATGTCCTAACACTACGTTGATTTTTGTTGCATTTGGGACAAAACCACTCGTTTCTGCCATCAAGTGTCTATGGTGATAGAAACTGGCAAAATGATTCTTCAAGAGTGTTTTAACAGGAAGTTGAAAAACAGAAAGAGTTTCCTTACTAGGAGATGAAGTATTACAATTAGTGCATGAAATCGTTGAAGTCACGCGAGGTAACTTCAATTGAGCATATCATTCATGGTATTTGCACTAAGTGGTGAAAAAATGTGCATGTTGATTGTTTTTGGCCTGCTCTAAACACTGCATTGATTAAATGATTTGATTAATTATGGACTGGAAATGATTGGCATATTTTTGTTATAAGAGAAGAAATAGATTGAAAAGCTTGCAAGATTGACGGTAGGTAGAACGTATTTCCTATTTTTTTAATACCAGTTGGTTTCCTATCGACTTGAAAATGCACAGAGGACTCGAATGTTGGCTATTTTTTTCCTGAGTTTACATATCGTAAGGATCCTTTTCAATTTTAATCTTCTCGAGAAATCCAAATCCAGAAGCGTGCACGTGGAAGAGCTGTATTTGTTAAGGTAGAAATTGATTTAATTAATCTGTTATTGAAACCAAGTGTTCTAAAGGCAAATGAAAAGCTTTTTGAGCAGTACCTAATGGCACCAACCTCAAACCCAAAGATATCACAAGTCCATTTTGGTTCATCATAAATGGTTTTCAAAGATGAATACCTTTTAACTTTTACCTCATTTCTGATCAAAACGTTCTCCTCACAAGTACATGTTAACTGGAAAATTAGTACTCTACGAAGGTCATGCACCCTGTTTTTAAAATTCTCGATAAATTCTGGCCATTTTCTAGAATCACTATCAAAAAATTTAAGCTCAATAGGTGGTAAACTTCGTGACACGTATTCTTGTTTTTTTTTATTCTTGTAAATTAAGTAACGTTTTCTCACTAGTAATAACCGTCTCGTTACCTATTTGTCTATTGGTTCACGTTTAAACTGTAAAAACGTTTCGTTACTTTTGTCTGAACTAATATCGTTAATTTCTGATTGTTTAATGAGTTCGTTGTCATGGGTAACAAGGGGAACTTTGGATGACGATAAATGATCTTGTGAAATGGTATATGTATGTTCTAGCTGATTGACATTATCTTGCATATATGGTTTGTATTCATTTATGTCGTTTTGAATAAGTCATTTAAGTTATCGTCATTACTCCTGGCGCTTGACACATTCGATGTTTTATCTACTTCGCTATATAACATATCATAATGTTGCTCGAGGTTCGCTAACTTTGCTTTATTCCGAGCCTCATATTTCTGCTTCTAACTTTAATTTTTCATGTTCTAATAGATGAAATTGCTCTGACATTTTCAATTTCAATTTCAACTTTTCGACATTTTGTTCTGCTACAATTTTTGAATGTTCGGCTGTTCTACGTTTTTCTAATACAGCAAAATACGAAACGTTACTCCCGTTGCTACTTTCAGATTTCTTTGACTTTATTGACTTGACTGTGGAAATAGAATTATGCGACTGACTAACACGATCAGATTCTGTTAATATTGAGTTAGAACGTTTTGCTTCACTGTGATTCGACTTTTGTTGCAAAGGGCTACTGTGATCTGTCAAATTTAGGTTGACAATATCAAAATTGGGTGCGGTTAAAATGTCGTGCTACGAATTGAATTACGTTTCGACTTTATTGAAGAGCTATAACTTTTAGACTTTGCATTATAATTAAATTGTGTTTTAGCGATAGCTGGCGACTGAGCGACATAATTTGCTACTATAGTTATAATATTTGACGCTCTAATTTCTTGGGTAGTACAAATATCTAAAGCTTCTTCATAACTAGTTTCATCTAATGATTTACTCAATTCTGTTGTTACAATACGTATGTCTTATGATAATTCGTCAATTTTCAAGTTGAATTCATTCAATTGTTCTGGGTTACATTTATTTTCAACGAGATATGTAATTTTGTTAATGATTTTAGTTAAATTAGCGATAATCGATTTTCTTTTAGATAAAACATTGCAAATTTGTTCATTTAAATAACGATCCTCCTTCGGGAATTGTTTTGGTTTGACAACTCTTTTTAAACTTGACACTGGACTCACGATGTGAATAAATGTTTATTGATTTAAAAATACTTTGAAGATGTTTGGGTTTAATTTGAAAAGACAAATTTTTTGACAAATATGACATATCTTCTTGACTCTAAATATATACAAAACTCTGTGAACTGAATTGGTACCATTGCACAAATATATCGGCCTTTCAGACTAGACCGTGTTCAATTTCGGAACGGTAAACAGGCTTGACCGGACTTAACTTGTGCAGTGTTGATTGCGTTCAAAGCTAAATAAACAGACAAAAATACTCTTAGATAAATAAACACAAACGACATAATGCTAGAAACAACATAAGAATAAATAACATAAAGTCTTACTATTTTACAGATCGTGCTGAGAGAAGTATCTCATGACAAGTTTTGCTGGCTGACTTTGACTGTGGACTGTTATGAACGTATAAAGTTCTGATGACACACCATTTGAGAACTTAGACATAAAATTTCGCTGTCTTTGACATCTGTTCATCACTAAGACTAATTGACAACTGACCAAAAATGCTCGAAGAAAACGCCTCTCAGCAACCACAAATTTTATGTAAAAATAACACGAAACAAAACACGGACTGAGACTGACGACTCAAACATAAATATAAGCATAAACTATATATGCGGGAACACCTTACTAGGATGAAGCGGGTGCTTAAAACTCCAAAAGTAAGTGAGAAAACTTACCTCCATTGCTTCAAATTTGTATCAACACGAAAAACAACAAGTAGACAGACTCATCGACTACTTCACTGTCTCTGATGCTGTATCAGCACTGTCATTACACTCTTCATACCATGAGATTCTAAAATGATTTATGGTGACCTTTAGTCAAAAAGATCTGTTCAATTCAATATCATCTCTACATATTAAAGATAAGTTAACTAGGGAAATTTAACAAGATTTGTGTTCTTAAAGATATTGCTTTGGAACACTGTGAATCTTTTCAATTGAACAATTAAGAGTCTAGCAAATTTAGTGATATGTGATGTCCTAACACTACGTTGATTTTTGTTGCATTTGGGACAAAACCACTCGTTTCTGCCATCAAGTGTCTATGGTGATAGAAACTGGCAAAATGATTCTTCAAGAGTGTTTTAACAGGAAGTTGAAAAACAGAAAGAGTTTCCTTACTAGGAGATGAAGTATTACAAACAGTGCATGAAATCGTTGAGGTCACCTCACTATTAAACATATCATTCATGGTATTTGCACTAAGTGGTGAAAAAATGTGCATGTTGATTGTTGTTGGTTGGCCTGCTCTTAACACTGCATTGATTAAATGATTTGATGAATCATAGACTGGAAATGATTGGCATATTTTTGTTTTAAGAGAAGAAATGGATTGAAAAGCTTGCAAGAGTATTCCTATGTTTTTAATGCCAGTTGGTTTCCTATCGACTTGAAAATGCTCAGAGGACTCGAATGTTGGCAATTTTTTCCCGAGACGATGTACCTGCCTCAGAATCAGAACCCACTGCCTTAAATAATCTGCTATTGAAACCAAGTTTTCTAAGGGCAAATGAAAAGCTTTTTGAGCAGTACCTAATGGCACCAACCTCAAACCCAAAGATATCACAAGTCCATTTTGCCTCTTCACGAATGGTTTTCGAAGGTGAATACTTTTTAACTTTTACCTCATTTCTGATCAAAACTTTTTCCTCACAAGGACATGTTAACTGCAAAATTAGTACTCTACGAAGGTCATTAGAGTAGAGAACAATATCAGGCCTTTCAGATGTTACAGTGATATCTTGAGGAAAGATGAGTTTTTCTTCAAGATCAGAAAGAAGCACTCAATCACCTGCTAGATGTAATATACCAGTGTTCGGTGTTCGAATAGTTTTAGGATTTTGCTTGTAGCCAGATTAAACAAACTTAACTTTGTGTATTATCGAAGTTATGGGTGGTCCTTTGGAGCTCAAGAATTCTTTTAAAGCCAAGAGAATCTCTTTAAGCACCTCTTTATGAGGAAAAAGATATCTTCCATTGTTCAAGGAAAAACTACAACCTGATAAAATATGTGCAACAGTATATGATAATGAAGAGAAAAGTGGGAATGATTTAGATGATGCTAGTCCCCATCTATGCAATTTATTTGGTGATGGAAAGGTGTCATTTGTTGCACCAATACAGAATCGGGCTAAGGCATGTGGAGCAGCCCATATGGCTCTCCATGAAAAACCTATTTCTAGAGTAACACGTTCGATAGTTCATTGTCAATTGCAATGCAGTCACGTTACAATAGACTTTGGTCGTTGGTCGGAAGTCATTGATGCTAAAATATAGTAAAACGTGATGTTGCATTGTCTTGGAATGATTGTGCTGTGAGAGTGTGAATAATGTTATTCATTGATTTTTTGTTGATTTCGCTAATATAAATGGTCGTTGGTCCAAAGTGTGCTGGAAAAATGAATGTACTTTTTGTGTTAAGATATATGAGTATGCAATTGACATATGATGCAGATAATCGTTGATTTTGATTTTGGGTGATTGTGTCAATTAAAGTGTCATGTTCGGTGTTGTTTTTGATAATGGAGATAAATTATTGTTTTAATTTGGTGACTGCAAAATTGAATGGGTAAAATTAGTATGTTCTAGTTGTGATGTATATTTAAAGTGTACTTGAAAAAATAATGTACTTTTTGTTTTTGGATATATGGGTAAACAATTGACATATGGAGATAATCGTTGATTTTGTGTGATTGTATCAATTAAAAGTGTTCAGTCTTGCTTTTGATGTCATGCATTTCTTAAAGACAATCGAAAATTTACATTTTATTTTTGTTTTTTTGAATATATAAATTTATGGAGATGGAGATAGTTGTTCTGATTTTGGGTATCTAGCGTAGGAATATGATATAGACCCTTTACGAAAAACGCGTTTTATTCGTAGGCTAGGAATATAAAAGCTTAAATTTAGTGTTGTTTTTGGTATGATATATTTTTAAATACTTAAATGGAAACGAAAATGTACTATTGATTTTTGATTAATGAGTATTTTTTTTTTATAATTTTAAATAATTTTGGGTAAAACGAAAATATTGGGTGGAACTGAAAGACACATACATTATATAAAAGTAAACGAGCCATATTAACAAATGAATAGTTCCCACAAAGATCTGCGCGTCTGTAGTGTGTGAAAAAGAAGAGAGTGACTGTTTGGGCTGAAGGAAAAATAACAACGGGCTAGCTGCTCATGGAGGTAAAAATTTAGTGCCCAAAGGTGTAAGTGGGAAGTAACAAAAAGATTGTTTGTTAAAACATAAATTGTATGAATATGGTGTTGTTTTTAAAACCATAATTCGTGTGTTTGCATCTGTAAAATTTAAATAACAAATACATACCGTTATTTTTATGGGAAAGGGCGAGGATCTAGAGTGCAGTTGCGTTGAATGATATCGTCGGCAACCCTCTGTATCATTCGCCAACTTGTTTCTAACGTACGCAGAAGGAACAGTGGCTTTTTTGCTAGTTGTTCTGGCTTGATATTATTGAAAAATAGCCATTTAATAAGTTCCAGTTGTTTGTATATAAGTTGTATATAAGTTGCGCAAAAAGTTGTATATAAGATATGTTTTTATAGGAAGTATTTTATCAGATCTATTACCTGTATTGTTTGGTTTAGCTTTAGAACCTATTTTATATTTGACACTGCATTGAAAGTGATGTTGTCATTTCACACACCACCTGGACAACATACGTCAATTTTGTCAGATAACTCCAGGTTTCTGCATGTTGTCTGTAATGACAACATTATTTTTAATGCAGTGTAAATTATAATGATATTAGTTTAACACTATTTGCTGATGATATTTTTTGAGGATGGAGAGCTAACAATCTAAATCAAATCTACTTTTTATATCAACAAAATAACATTCAAATTAAGGTTGCTCTTAATGGTCTGCAGTTATCCAAGGAGAAAGTGTTAAATACTTAAGTATTTACATTTATAATAAGCTTTCGTGGGATAAGGATATTTAAAACTTGCCTTATAACCTAAACAGAATTATTGGGATTTTGATAGGAAGTGCCTAACTTTGTAAATAGCCCCAAAATCTAAAAAAAAAATTGAGAAAATTAATTTTCTTTAATTTTATTTCTGTGTTATTATGCATTGTATATATATATATTATTTCTTGAATAAAATTATTATTATGTTTGCATCTACCTTAACCCTACAAAGGTTGGAGGGGAGCAATTTGGCCCCCCAATTTAGATTTTTTTTAATTACTTTTTGATTGAGAAAATGCCCTAAATTCTTTGACTTTTAATATTTATCTATTATCAACGTTTTTTTTATTATTATTAATCAATTATATTTAGCACATCCATATATACATGGTTCTCCGTCTAAATAGGTCGTTAAAAATAAAAATAGGCGTATAAAAATAAAGAACTAAAAAACAAATAAAATACATAAATATATAAAAAATAAAAGATCGTATAAAAGTTAGGTTAAAAAACTGTATGAAAATACGACATTCACACAAACTCTCTTAGTATTGTCTTCTTTTTGATTCTCTTTCCTATATATTGATGCAGCTAGTATTTCGTTTATATCTTCGTTTATAATGTTCATTTAATTACATCTTCTTGTATTCATTTACAAGAAGCGCAAGCTTGATCTTTGTCAGCATCCAGTTTCGAGTAAATTCGTCTTTATATTTCTCCATAAGTTTTAAAATAATGATTTTAAAACAAAAACATCAGTCAAAACAAAAGCAAGTTTGATATTTTCTTATACAACCGATTATTTGATGAATAAGTTCTTTTTTGTTGTCATGAATGTCTTTAATGATAGCTTTTTTTCTTGTTTTTTTAAAAAAAAATTTGGCTCACAAATATATTTTTTAAGTTATGGGGGTCTGGCCATAGGGGGGGTGCAAATTTTACCACTTTTTAGGTTAAATTTTGAAAAAAAGTATACGTCTGTAACTTTTGTTTGCTAAATGCTATCAACTACAAACCTTCTTCGTGGTAATATTTATATAAATTATTTTTTCAGTGTGACGTCATGAAATAGCATGACGTCATATTTCGTAATTTTGTATTTTTTTGATCAAATACTGCTGACGTCAGCAAAAATGGAAAGTAATCAGGGCTCGAAAGAAATATATATTTATATTTTATATTTTATATTTTATAGTACTACACAATAGCTTTAAATAAGGGGTTATACATCATTTTAGCATTTGGCATTCAAAAGTTATAGCTATTTTAAAAAAACTAAGAAATTTTGCTGATTTCAGCAAATAATTGCTGACATCAGCAAAAGTTTAGAAGTAAATTCTTTTTGATAATGCTTTATCATATCTAACTTCAAACTAACCAAACCTTTGGGAGGGATTAATTAATATCTATTTTTCATCATCAATTTATAAAAAATGGATGTGATATCGAACAACATTCTCAATAAAAAATCATTAAAAATTATAGAAAACGATACTGACCCAAAAACCGTGCGTGTTAAATTTATTAAATCTAGGTTTCTCTCTCAGTCAGTAATGTTAAAATATAACGTCATACTAAAATAAATGAGCCTCAGCTTTTTGGTGACTTTACTTGAGATAAATTTATATATTAGATACTATATGTATCAACAAAAGTCATATATGAAATGAATTAAAACAAAAGCAAATTTCAGTTCGTGATTCGACATTAAGTTATGATTATTTATTATTATTGTTATTATTATTATAAAAAAGTATTATTCTTGTAAAACCAAGATATAGATGAGGAGTTTCAGAAACTAATATTATATACAAAATTATACAATTAACTGGAGGTAATATAAAGAGGAAAGATCTATCTAGACGCAAGCACTTGCGATTCTTGCTGTACCTTTAAACATGTTTAATTGCCGGCAAAAACTCAGGGTTATCTAGATAAATCTTCCAATACTACTCCAGTTAACATATTTTCACCAGACCATGGGTCTCTTTCATCCCAACAAAGCAGCGCCACTTGCTTCATAAAACCCTTTCCGGGTATATATCACACTCCCAGTTGAACGTCCATGTGCTACCATCCATTACTTCTTTCTCGAAAACTATTCATGCCAGATGGCTATTCTATTTTTACTAAGGTTATAAGTGGGATTGTAGATTCCCAAAGATATGAAATGTTAATTCCAAACCCCCTTGCTAATTTTTTACTAAGAACCAGGTGGGAGCGTAACTTCCCAAAGCCAGAAATTCCTGACTTCCTGCCTGTTATTGATAACACTCGTGATTCTGTATATCAAGACATCATTGGTGACATTGCACTTGTAACATTAGATTCTCCTCATTTCCATTTTAATTCGAGGGAAGTGTTTAAAAATTGGCCTATATTTGATTTTATACGTCAATGGTTTCAAAGTATAAAAGTTAGATAAAAAACAACACGCATATTTCAGTAAAAATCTACTATTGAATGCCCATCCTTTATATGCCAATAGTTTTATCTACCTTAGAGAACAGCCATGTTTCTCTATCAATACTGTAATGTACGCTAGTTCAACATCAATACTGTAATGAACGCTAGTTCAACATCAATATTGTAATGTACGCTAGTTCAACATCAATACTGTAATGTACGCTAGTCCAACATCAATACTGTAATGTACGCTAGTTCAACATCAATACTGTAATGTACGCTAGTTCAACATCAATACTGTAATGAACGCTAGTCCAACATCAATACTGTAATGAACGCTAGTTCAACATCAATATTGTAATGTACGCTAGTTCAACATCAATACTGTAATGTACGCTAGTTCAACATCAATACTGTAATGTACGCTAGTTCAATAATTGTCTAAATCTCACCATTTATTCACCTTGAAATTGCCAAGGTTTTATTAAAAAATTTCGTTTCCAAATACATTTCCTCATGATACAAGAATTTCTATTTACATGATTCTCTCGAGGGCATGTGTCATAGTTTACTTATATCAAAACTAACTGTATTAGTTAATAATTCTATTGGCAATAGAACAACAACTCTTGAAGAACCACGAGAAATTATTGATATTTTGTTGGCAATCAAACTACGTAGTCAGAAAGTCAGTACAAGTACTAAATTATATTAAGTTCTATGTTCGCAGATATCAAATAATCAATTGTTCATTAAAAACAATTTTTACAAAGAATTACATATAAACAAACATAATATAACGAAGCATATGAGTCTTACAAGAAAGTAATAGTGTTTAAAATCTCTGTGTTCGCTTCGGCGAGATTCGGGATTCGGGAGTAGTGATAAGAAGCACGAAATATTTTCAGTTTTCAGTACTCAGGACCCGGGACCCAGGACCCAGGACCCAGGACCCAGGACCCGACTCTGCATGCCAGAAATTCGGGGTAAGCTCAGTAGTAGAGACACGTTTCAACCGTGCTCGTGCTGTTTGGCTCTTGTTTCGTTTTATTACGCACAGTCATCTTAATCACTAGATATTAACATTATAAATAGCAATATCTACATTAATGTTATTAGTTTCGTTTATTTTAACTTTCCAGCAACAAGTGAAAGATCAAACAAATTTCAGGTAATGAAGATGTATAGGCTTTATTATAAATTTGTGTGTCTCTTTAGCTATAGGCTTTATTATAACTTTGTGTGTCTAAAAGTTATTTCTCTTATTATAAAGGCTGGTACAAAATCTAGAATCTCTTATTTCTATGAAAAGATCCAAAAAGATGCTCCCTTTATATCTAAATTTTCTTTCTTTAGTTCAAGCTCAGGTGGATAAATGGCTTTATAATGTTGATCAAATTCGTTGTTGTTGTTCAGAGCTATTAAGTCATCTACGTATCTAAATATGTTGTTAAAAAGTCGAACTAGTGAAGGGTTATCTTTACTTTGTTTAATCCACTTACATTCAAAATGAAATAAAACATAAGTTTGCGAAAAATGAAGCTTCGTCTGAGCCCATGGAAAAACTTGTTATCTGTCTGAGTATATAAAAACCTAGTGTGAAATAGCAATTTTCGATAAGATATTTGACAGCTTCCTTTAGGGAATTCATCAAAGTTTTTGGTCATTTTTTATACCTTTTTGCTTTTCCACTAATACTTATTCCGAGAAAATCTAGTGTTCTTTTCTTAAAACAGAAATCGATAACTGTATCTAAAACTTCTAGTAATTTGCTATAGGGAATATTTTTATAAAGTGTTGAAAAATCATATGTTACTCCACAGACTTAGCATTTGACTTCTGGTTTATTTTATTAATTAGCTTTCAAAACAGGCTGCTTATTTTAAATAACCCAAAATGTGACTAAAATATCGAGATTTAATTATTTACAGAAGATAATTTTTTATTGAACAAGTTTTACTGACAATTTACTATATTTACAGTGGTTGTAAATACCGTTGCTTGTATCTGTTAAACCAAATTCTCTTAGCAAAATAAATGCATAATATATTTTACATTATTGGCCGCCTTGTCAATAGGAACCATGATATAATTACTTTGCAGTTCTTCTAGATAGTTTATGACTTCTGGAATGGCTAAAACTGGACGTGAATCGGTATTTTCAATACCGCTATCTTTTTGTTCACTTCCTCTAGAACAACTGATTTCCATTCTAAAAAAGAGTCTTGTCTAACGATAGTTTGTTTCTTAATTATTTAATGCAGCGATTTATACCTTGTTTGAGGCATTTTAAAGTTTTTTGTCCAGAAAATTGATTTAGGTTCACGATACTTTGGTCTTTTGCTGATAAGTTTCCGTAATTTGTTGTTTTGCACTAATCTTAGGTCACTACTGACAATGTGTTTATGGTGTTTATCCTTAAAGGATGAATTCTGGCAGTTGCGGGGAAGAATGTTCTGGTTAATTAAAAAGTTTACTACGAATAGTTTTAGAAAGAGAATATGTAACCATTGGAAGGTCATTTTTATCCATATATAGAGCATGCCAGCCATTAGCAAGAGGGACATCTCTTTTTAATATTTTAACAAAATTTACAAACTCAATCCATTTATTGTCAAAAAATAAGTTGTACTTTTTTCTATATTTAAATTACCTGCTGTTAGTAGATTTATATAATTAATAATAATAATAATAATAATAATAATAATAATAATAATAAT
>JAYJMI010006459.1:0-13018 GCA_036873855.1 Sarsia tubulosa
AGTATCGTGGGTTCGAATCCCGCTCGGAGCACTAACTTTAGAGTAAAAGTTGAATAAATTAAAATTTCGATGTGAATGAGAATTTTCAAAAATATTTTAAACACTGAACAGCTAAAAGAACAAAGGAACATGAAAAGTAGCTATACCTTATCAAAGCCGGGTTTTTGTTCTGCCATCTTTCATTCTTTGTAGAATAACTTACACGTCTGGAGTTTAGAGGGGAGAAAATTAAGGATACGTTTGTCTGGCTGTGTTGGTTTGAATGCTGATCATTTGTATAGCGTGGTCAGGGAGTCACGTGTTTTTGCACGGATGCTTATTATGTAGCGGGGCCGCGTTTTATTTCACGCGACCGCGCTTTATGAATGTGTGACTGCGCTTTAACTAATTTTAAGAAAAGTATCGAGTATGTTTAAAAAAGGGACCCGATGACGTAAATTTTATAAAGCATACACACTTACGTACCGAATAAATTGACAAAAAAATGACCGGAATCTTAATAATATATACAACAAAAGAGTGCGGCCGCACAGTTAGAACTTGCGACCGCTCATAAAATTATACTTAGATATTATACTTTAGAAACAGAGGCCCCGTCATATAACAAGCGGCCGCACTTTAGATAAGGCGCCCGCTTGTTGTACCGCTTGTTATAAGTAATGTACTATGCTAGTTAATGTAATGTCCAAATCAGCTACGGTAAAATCTGCCACGGTATAATTACAGTAAATACAGTTTTACTTTTAAAAGATTTGAAAACCCTCATTTTTAGAGATAACAATAACTTCAAAGTTTTCGTACCCTACCAAGTTATATTACAAAGTTTTAAAAACCTCCTAAGTCATGGCTTTTCTATAGACGGATTTCAAAGTGACATAGTTTGTTATGATTGCCTCGATAATTCATGAATTTAGTAAGGTTATTTCTTTACAATCTTTGTCGCCCAAGAGACACAAATTGCCTGTCCAAATTGCGCATTTTAATGCTCTTTTTACATTTTGTCATTATATTAGGTATTTAAATTATTTAAATTAAAGACTTACACAAAGCATTAATTGGCTAGGGATTATATTTGTCACCGATTGATATATTAACGTGTAAAGAAGCTCTAAAAGCAAATGTAAACATTGAAATCCGTCTATACCCCCGCAAATTCAATCACCAAAATGCCTTGTGGTTTTCCATTATAATATTTTATATTTTATAGCTTTATGTCTAACTATTTATGTGACACATGATCAAAACTAAGGGACAATTATAGCTAAAGGTTTTGTCAACTTTAAACGTAATAAACGTTTAATTGCTGCTGCAAAAGGTTTATACAAGAGTTTAGAGTTTGATTATATTAATTGATTTTGTAAAAGAAAAATCTATATTACATTGAAAGACATTGTGGTAACTAAACTAAAAACTATCCCACTAACATATTTGGAATATTCAGATTGCATAGAACCGTATTACAGAAAAAACCGAATTTTTTTTATTCTCTTCCCCTGATTATATATTTGCATTTTTTTCTGTTTTATAATCAAAACTTTTTTAAGAATCTGGGTTATTGTTTTTAGCATTATCTTTACATTCTTTAGTTAAGGGGCTATTTATATGGATAGCGATATATCGGCTAGGCGAGTTAACTCGTTTAAACGAGCTGAAAACATAACTGTTTATATGACAGCGAAATGAAATTGACATTAGCATTTTAATTGTTTATTACAAATCCCTGAGGGAATCAAT
Source organism: Sarsia tubulosa (assembly GCA_036873855.1). Taxonomy (NCBI): domain Eukaryota; kingdom Metazoa; phylum Cnidaria; class Hydrozoa; order Anthoathecata; family Corynidae; genus Sarsia; species Sarsia tubulosa. Next base: position 1,735 of record JAYJMI010006459.1, read on the forward strand.
GTTTACATTTTTTGAAATATATTTAAACTTAAATGGGGGTAGTAAAGATACTGATTCAAAGTAAGCAACTTTTTAACACAACAAATAAGAATAACAATAAATATATCACCATATGTTTTGTTTATTTATTTATGCTATTTGCATTTATTTACCTTTAAAGTGTTAATCAAAAATGATTAATGATTTTAATTCTAGTATTTTTTAAAGAAGATACCCCCTGAAATTTTTATTTTGTTAAACCCTCGCTAGAAGTGTTTATATGAGTAAAAAGCAAGATAGCTCTCTTAAAAGATAAATCAGACAGGCGACAGCTCGAGATAGCTCGCCTACCATATAAACACTTTGCCGATATATAGTTGAAATATAAGAGAAGCCGATATATCGCTAAAACGAATTATCTCGCCTAGCCGATATATCGGTGTTCATATAAACAGCCCCTAAGTCTATATTCATTAAACGGTTTACTTTGATAATGAGAAAGTTATTATTTTACATATTTAGTAATTATTTTTAATTACTTTAAGAACAACTACACTTCATCAAAGAGATCAGCTAATTCTCTCATGATCACGTAATAACAAAAATAATTGCATTGAAGCTATTTTAATGATTTCTAGACTAGGTTTTATTCTATAGACTATGCCCAAACCAAAGTTGAGCGATCTACAAGATTAGGAATTTTGAATTTTAGAAAAGTTTCTCTTTCATAAAGTTTGATACGGTCATGCTTGAATGATTACTTTGTTGAAAGGTGTGATAATAATTAACCAAGAAATAATGAGCTTATATAGTATTTCAGAACATAAATTAAGTAATAAAATCTAGTAATATATACCACTCTCATATGAATATGACCGTACTCAAAAAAGTTCCTTTTTAACATATATCTGATTCATAATTAGACTTTCAAAAAAAACGTTATTAAAAAAATTACGTACGGAAAAAAAAATAAGATAACGACATTGAAATCCTGCACATACGCATTTTTTTTAGCTGAGTTTTTAGCATTCACCGGGCAGAATTTTGCCTGGTGGCTACTTTTAATTTATATTTTTATTATTCTTTTTTTCATAATGACTTTTTTGATCAGAATATCACGAGCATTCACGAATTTTTATTGCTCTAGATATTCACTTGGAATTTTAATTGAGTAACCTAGCAACAAAACATTTTTTCGAAATTTTAATTGAGTAACCTAGCTTCCTTTGCCCAAACATAGAATTATATATAAATGTTCAACTAAACAATTTTTTTGGGTTCTAAATTAAATATTTTTTATATAAGAGAATACAATACACTCTGTAATAGTCTGACAAAATTAAAACTGCAAGCATCATCATAAAACACCTTTGCTTGATTTTTTCGCTTTGTTTTCGCTCGTACAATCAGGCAGTTCGTTGATGCGATCTAGCTCTAGCTGTGCCTTTTCAATCACAGCAACAATTCTACTGTATGACAATTGCTCTTTCCAATACCAAGAAAAATCTGCATCGAATTTTTGGACGTATGTTGATGCCATTGGTAAAAGTTTCTCTCTAGTTGCTTTTTTGAAAATATCAGTAACAGTTTTCGCACACACCCATTTGTGAGTTTCTTCCTTGAAATTGGGTGTAAGATCGGGCGCTTCCGATTCCAAGTGCCTCATTCCGCAGGTGTTTCTACTCTATAAGAAATAAGAAAAGAAATGTTATTAAAGTAATACTGGAAAAAAGGCACACATAAAAAGGCACACATAAAAGGGCACACATAAAAAGGCACACATAAAAAGGCACACATAAAAAGGCACACATAAAAAGGCACACATAAAAAGGCACACATAAAAAGGCACACATAAAAAGGCACAGGCATATGACAGAAATATATACAAAAGATGACCAATAATCTCAAATTTTCTGTTGGTTTTATTAAAAGCATAAAATGATTATTTTCTCTAAGTTTCCGAATTTCCAACACACAAGAAACATTATGTAAATGTTTGATAATTAAAAGAATCAATATAACAAGAAGCAAAAGTGCTTTAAATCCTTCGCTTAAGAAGTTTATTAAGAAATGTATAAAATGTAAATCGAAATAGTCTAGGTACAAATTTTCGCTTATCTGATTGCTATTTAAAAAGTTATTACACTTAATGACTTTTCTTTTGTCTTTTAATAATTAATTAACTAGCATTTTAATTGTGCATTGCTTTATTGTCTTCAAATCTATTTGATGTATTAAATAATTAAAAACAATACAATACAATTTTTTTTGCTTTGTTTTACTTTTATTTAGATTGTATTAAATGAAATTAAATTAATTTAATTTTATGTTTTCAATTAATTTAATTTTATCACGCAGTAAGAATCACATATCGCCTCGAAATATACGACATAAATTTCCTAAAATATCACGTGTTCAAAACAACCAATCGTTGATCGGTTTCCAAAAAAAAAAAGAAAAAAAAGAAGCACAAGTGCTTTAAAGGTACTTACTCATCTATTTTGGCCAAAAAACTAATCCCTATTGAAATTTTGTGAACTGGAAGATTTCCACTTCAGTAGTAACCTGTGAAAAATTTGAGCTAATATCTATGTGTAGTTTTTGAGATATTTGAATTTCAATTCCGGTAAACAAAAGAAAACAAGCTTTTTGCAAAGTTTGGAGTTATTTTAATTTTAATCGGCTGAATCAAATGTGGTGATTTTTAGCAGATTTATTAACTTCCAACTGCTCTTTACAATACATAAGTTTCAGAAATAGGTTGTACAAAAATGATTTACGTGAGTGAGTACCTTTTACTCCTTTGCATTTTATAATATCAAGAGCATATATCTCAAAGAATCTCAAAGATACAGTATGATAAACAAAAATGAGCTGATTTTTCTGACATTCATCAAAAGTTAAAACATCTTTATAAACAAATATTGAAATGTTCTTGTGCAGGGAAAACTTATCCAATATTTTTGACTTGAAATGATGATCTATGCCGAGGAGAGAGTGCAACTATTTTTATACACCTATTTACTGTAAGGATCCGCCATTTTGAACTTTTTTATTAGTAATTTATATTAAGAATAAATAAAATATTCGAATTCCTCGCCCAAAAATAAGCTTATATACAAATTTTCATTATTTTTTGACCCCAACAAAAAAAGTTATAGGAATATATAAAACTGTATTTAGGGGGTAAAAGAGCCTGGACACTATTAAGAGGGGTAAAAAGCATTTTTACGTTCAATTCCTATACAAAATTGCAAACTGTAACTTTTGTTCTGATCGTTAAGAAGTAATGAAATTTTCAGGTTAGGCTTATTTTTTGACGAGGATTTCAAATATCGTATTCATTTTTTCAGAAAATTTTAAACAATAAAGTTAAAAAATCCATAATGGCGGATGTCTTACGGTAAATAGGTGTATTGTCTAATGGGCCGTTTATTTAAAATAGTCCTTAATCGATTTCCGCTAATTCGAGTGTCCGCTAATTGCTTGTCCGCTAATTAGAAACTTTTCTATGAGAGTTTGACCTGAATTCCGCCGGGGAAAAGAAATCTGTCCGCTAATTAGAGCTGTCCGCCTTTTAGAGTGTCCGTTAATTGGAGATTATGCTGTATGTACATTTTTTTTTTTTATATACTTTTTAATTTTTTCTCACTATTATATATATTTTGTTAAACTAGACTATTATTTTGTTTTATTGAAGATATTATTGTATTTTTACTGGTAGTTGAATAAAACTTACTAACTAACTTACTTACTTACTTACTTACAAAAGAAAAAAAGATGAACTAACTTTCAAGGAAATAACTCAGAAAACCACTTTCCTTTGCAGAGAATATTAAGTTAAAAAAGCCTAGCTTTGCCGTAAAAAAATACAAAAATGTTAAATTTCTTCACTTTAAAACCTTTGTTTTATTGAAATTGCTTGAAAATTTAAAATTAAGATCACTACTACCATAGTCATTCCTAGTCTACACTTCTACAATAATAACTGTATATTGAAATACATTTTCTTCAATGTTTACAAGCAAAATAAAGAAAGATTTATCTTTTTCACGTCATTTTCTCCACTAAAAGTAATTTTTTAGCCTTCCATGAAAATTCGTAAATATTTAAGCTCTACGGTGAAACTCCTTCGATACTTGCTGAAAGCCGAGACTGTTAATAAAGTTGGTACTGCCGATACGGTCTTGAAGACAAAATGGAATAAAATTTAAAATCCGCAATACGTACGATACGGACATCAATAAACCCTTAATGATTTCTGCATAGAAAGCCTTAATGGCAAACTAAACTTGGGGATTAAAGGTAAGAAAGAAATAGGAGTTGAAGCTGAGGATAGGAATTTAAGAGACAGGAAGGAAAAAGAAAGAAAACTTACGAATTTTGTATTTAATTTCTTAGTTTAGCTACCAACCAACTTGTAGGTAGGTAGCGATAAAGATGAGTAGTGTTACAAAATTAGATAATATATTCTTTGAGGTATTAAAGCACCTCATCCATGTATGTAATTGATCAGTTGTTTTATTCCGGGAACTACTAAAGAACGGAAATAATTAAAAAGTTTTGTTGTTATTTACTATCTTGAAGAAAAAATATAATAAAGTTTACAATTCAAAAACCGTCTAAGTAACTCGTCGGGTCGATAAATATGTGGTTATCCATCGTTACAAACATTGAAAACACAATTCAAAATAATTTTCCCACTTTCAAAAACGTATCCACAAAGAAGATTAGTATTTCTTCATTGTGCCAAGATTATGTCTCGTTTTGACAAGATTTTTTCGAGGATCATACCTATAAATATTCCTCAACTCGAAAATAAATAGTTAATAAATAACTTTATCATTTCAAATAATTAAATTTAGTTTCATTTTCGGTCTTAAGGGATTAACAACCCTACTTATTACTCGAGTTTACACTCTTTTTACTGAATATTTACTTTTTTCACTTGAAATTTCTATTATCTCAAAAACTATAGAAGTTGAAACATTTTTTTTATCCCATTGGTTAGTAAGAGTTTTTCAGAAACTGAATTCAAAAATGACAGCTGAGGCTCACTCCAATTTTCCGTGTTCTTATAAAAAAAAAGAAGAGTGTATTCCACCTAACTTAACCTTGGAAAAGGGAGACCGGTATAAATTACCAGTCTAAGTATGTTTTTTCAAAACCACTACTATTTTAAACCATCGATCAGAGTTATTAACTCTTTAATTTCATGGGAAATCATGTTTATCCTAATAGGATAAACCAGCCCTCTTCATGTGATCAGCCCCTTAGAATAAGGTTGTATCTATGTTAACGTCGCAATGGTTTTGATGCTGCTACGGTTTACGTGAACCTACATAAAGGCAAGATCCTACTCGCAGAGTTGGTTACCTAGCTATTTAGCTATTTTTTAGATAGGAGACTAAACAAAGAAAGAGAAATATATAATTTAAAAACTCTCTCCGTAAATATGAAGTAAGTAGTAGGCAATACCACTTTGTCATCTTTGTTTAATGAGAATATATTGTAAGAATATTGAATATCTCCAGCACTGGAAAGAGCTGGAAAGTTAAAAATTTATGTAACCAACTCCTTACATTCGTCTGTTTTTTTTCCTGCGTGAAGTAATGTTACCCATTTGTGCTCAAAATTCGCATCCAGCTCAATTTAAAAATGCTGGTTTACGAGTTTTACTTGTGCTGTTTTGTTTCAAGTGTCCAAAATTCGAGCTTACAAAACGTGAGTGAAATAAGCCAGACTGAATGGAACGTTTTGTCTCACTTTATAACCTCTCCCTGGAAATACTAGAGGTTTTAGATTTAAATACCAGATATTACTAGGGTCGTCTTTTGTGGAATTACTAGGGTCGTTTTTTTAGAGGAACCATCCATACTCTAATTACCACTCTAAAAATGAATGCATCTCCTATAACTATTATAACTATCATCTACTATAACATTTTGACAATCCTGCAATACATCCTCTACTAGATATATTATTTTGGTTCTAGAGTAGGTAAAAAATTCTATAACTTTTTACTTTAGTGCATATATAATATGTGTTTATTTTGGTCAAATTTTACATGTTTTACAAAACCATAAATTTTTATCTTGTAAAATATCAAATGAATGTCATTAGTACTAACAAAACCGTGAATCTTTTATGCCACATCCTTTTGCATTTGCTATCTCTTAAGTAAACTGTTTTTTACCCCATCTTCTTATTTTATTTAACACTTTGACTTAAAACAAATTCGCATCCAAACACAATTTATACCTTCCTCTTTTGGTTCTGAGATATCTTGTTCATTTATGGAAAGTGTTGATTTAACAGTTTTCTTTTGGCCAGAATTTTCTAACTACCTACACATATTGCGCTCAAAACTTGATTTACAAAATGATGTCAAGGACTGATTTCTAAATTTTCTCCTTGTTTTGTTTTTTTCAAATTGTATTTTAGGATGCTTTTATTGAAAATTAGGTGCATAAGTAACTCATAAACATTAGTTTCGTTGCAACTTATCAAATTTGATTTTTATGCAAAACTATATTTGCGTCTTCATTGTTTAAATATACGAACCAATAAACTAAATTAAAGACCAGATACATAACAGGGAAAAATATTCTTGCAAACATTTCCACCTTGTCTGCAATTTTTTCTCGCTCTTCATGCGTTAGTTTTACAAAGTCGTCATTTTTTTTTGCGCGTGCAGAGTCCCTTGATCTTGTCGATTCTCTTGAGGAATACCCACCACCACGTTTACCCAATGTTCCGTTTTTATTTTCAACTCCATTTGGATAAATAACGACACCTCGTTTATCGAGTACAACCGACATTTTACTCGCTTTAAATGAAGACTCCATATCCTTTTCCTATATTAATGAGAAAATGAATAAAGATAATGATCCTTGCAAATTCGTTCCCATGAATACACCGTTTTATAGGTTCAGTTCCGTTCCTCAAAATACATCGAAAATAAAATTTGTTAATAGTCTTATTGTTTTCATCGAGCATTTTTAATTATTTTATTCGGAGCATTCATAGAAATTATTAAAGAGGAATAAAATTTACAAACATATATGACGCTTTGGATATTGTTTTTTAGTAACAATGTGTAATTTAAGGAACAGAACTGAGACTATTAAACGGTGTATAGAAATTTCTCCCAGAGCATTTTCAACCATATTTGACTGTCGAGTGTTTAGATTGATTGTTACAATTTCTTTTTTCAAGTTGATATATAAACTAGATTTAAATAAACTATATTAAACTATATATAAACTATATTTCTTGTTAAATTTGGTAGGTATTAGTTGTTTTCAGCTTGAAATAAAGTTGCTTTTACAATATTTTTGTGTCTGATTTAGAACAAATGTAGTTCCTTTATTTTTGAATCTCAATAAGGCTTTTGCGTTTCCTTTTTTATTGAAGAAGCGAAGTATTGAGGTGCTGTTTTATATTAACTGATCTCACTACATCTTCAAGTGAAATTGGTTTTATGAATATCTATTTTGAAATTTGATATTTAAAAAAAGTACTGGTAGCTTCAACAAATGAAGCTAAATATCACTTCCAGTAATTGAAGAGATTGATTAGAAGCAAAAGTAATTGCAAACTTTTTGTAAAAAAACTTAAAAAATTCTTTTGATTCTTTTTGCCATGGATTTTTTATAGCTATGCTCCGATAAATCCTCGCTCGGAAAAGTTACAATAATAATACCTCAAAATCTTGGAAAATTCCTCAATTTAAAATAAAAGATTATCATTTTTTTACCTAAGAGGACTTGAATTTGTACCTTTAAATCAGTTGTACCTTGAAATGACTCCAAAAGAACTGAAATTATTGTTTTGTCAAACCTTCCTGTTTTTCCATTCTTGTCTTTTTCTTCTGATGACTTCGACAAACTTGCCACTATTCAAAACAAGTGGATATTCAATCAATGTAAATATGACGCAACAAAATGACGTCATCAGGAATATGTCAATCGCCTTTACGTAACTTACACGAGGTAACTGGGAATTAACGGAAGCCCAAATTGTAGATATTGTCAATAAAGTTGTAATGCACAAAGCTGAAAGTTAGAAACGAAAATAAATTACTTAAAAAGCGTCTTACGATTATGTATGCAAAAAAAATTACAAAAGCATTTCCTTAATATTTTTTATTTCTTTTTATAAGCCTTTGATCACGAAATAATATCTGTTAATATATAATATAATAAAATAATAAAAATAATATCTGTTCACTACTTTTTGTTAGACCTTGACTATACGAATGACGGCTGTTTATTATTTTTATTAAGTTTAAAGCGCCAATGTCAGAGGTAATGCATTGCGTGGTTTGTGTTCATAGAATTAGTTAGCTAGAAATCGAACTTTAATTTTATGCTGCGTAAATTTCAGCAAAATTAGACGCAATGTATTACCTCTGACATTGTCGCTTTAAGCTCGATACTGTGAAAGTTCTCTTTGTTTTTTCAATTCCAATTTCCAAACGTTGTTACGAATTAAATTTTTGTGAACTGTTCTAAAGTTTCGCTGAATAGTTTTTTTTTAACTTCTACTTACCAACTCGTGCAGGTGTAGCGTTTCTACGAATCCATAACGATACCCACGACACGCACACGATAGCGATAGCTGGTATATAGATTTGTAAGATTGCAAATCCTTTTAAACGTTTAAAGATGAACTGTGCTTTTAAAACTGAATAATTACCTAAAGTTAAAGAAGTTTTTTTAGGAAATCTGATTTTTTGGGGAACCTGAGTTTTCTGGCAATTTTTCATAAAAGGGTTGGAAATAGAATATGCGGAAAATAAATAACATTTGGAAAACTTATTTATGATTATCAATTTGAAAATTTAAAGGTACATTATCGCGAATTTTGTTATTCTTTTATATGAAAAATCAGCTAATTTTAGGACAGGAACTGAAAACCCCGTCGAAAAACTCGATATGCGATCCGCAAATCCTATATTTAAGCATACTTTATAAATTATAATTAAGAAGAACACTGAAAAATTCTAAATTACGGCTATAATATAGGATTTTTTATTGAGCCATAACTAGAGAACAAAAAGGAATTATGGAAAGATATTGTTAGGTATTACTAAAGCCAAATTTATCTTTCTATTAATTTTCTTTTTGCGGTAATGTACTTTTAATAGCCATTATAACCAAAGAACTACTACAATCGACATCATAATATTTAGACCAAACTTGTATTTTTTTCAAAATCAACATTTTCACAATGAAATGTAATATGTAACTTCTGCCAAAACGGCGAATTTGTCGATAAAGACTGGATACGAGGCTTCAAATCCACGTGCTTTGACATTTGACACTTGATACTAATATGCCAATATTAAAAATATGTCTCGCCAATTGACCGTGCCAATATTGAGGACACTTATAAGTCATTATTCCCTTATTAAACACTTTTGGTGAATTTAGAAAAACTTTAAAAAGTGTTAAAAGTCCAATTTATGTCCAACATTGTAGCCTCAGCTATAGTAACTCTTTGAGATAACAAATAAGGAATTATGAAATAATTTATTACGGAAACCTGACGGATAAAAAACATCTTTATTATAATGCCTACTAATTACCTGCAACGTAATGATTATTGTATTCATAGGTATCGAAATCTTCGAGGTGAAATTGAGCCATCTTAAGCTCGCTCATTGTGATTCCTTTACCTTTAAACCATGTATATTTAAGATGTTGTGACGTATACGCATCTAAACATGAAAGATTTTTTGTTTTAGAATATCAAAGCTTCGGGTTATTCTTAGCTTAGTCGTATGATACCTTAAGTGGATTAATTTTCGCGTGGACTAATTTTCGCGGACGTCAAATTTTGGGCTTTTCGCGCGGATCAATTTTCGCCGATGAACAGCTATTTTACCAGTTTTTACTGATATTTGGACGAGTTTGCATGAAAAGTTCGAAAAAGCATATTTCGCGAGGACCAATTTTTACGAAAAATGACACAATCCGCGAAATCCGCGAAAATTAATCCGCGCGAAAATTAATCCACTTAAGGTAGGACAATACAAAGTTAATAGGCATCGGAAATTTAGTGTGAATCTCTAGTAATAAAAGTACTTTGATTTACTAAGTAAAGTATGTCAACGTTGCATAAGCATTGTGCCACTAGGTGAGTCATTCAAATCATTTTAATGAAAACGGATATTTAAGTTGATATGTTGTAAAACGAGTGGTGGAAAAGCTGGAATATTTACTCATCATAATTGAGAAACCAAAATCATCCTTATCAAAAGAAACATAGTTTCGTAACATTGTAAAATATTTGTAATGGTTGATCCTTGTTTCACAGTAACATTGTAAAATATTTGTAATGGTTGATCCTTGTTTCACACGATACTTACCTGGTGAGAACAATTCTAGTAGGGATAAGAGATATTTTTTGGCCAAATGATTTTTACAATTACAGCTTTCCTCCCGGATTTTCAGCTCTTTTTTTTAGAATTGATAAGCCAAAGTCGATGTAAAATTGCGACCTTAAAAATACAGAAAACTTTCATAATTGTAACACTAATGTAAAAATAGGATATAAATAGGTCGAAAGTCGCTTGTAAACTTAGGGTTGATTATTAACCTACAGCTAACGATATCAAAGTCACAAATCTGTCTATCCATAGGATACGCTTTTAAGTCCAACGTACATGCTGGTTTCACCGTGATTCTAAAAAAAATATATAATTTAAATTTTTTTCTCAAAGCATTCAAAAAATTCTTACAAAATCAATCTTGTTCCCAGAATATATATTTGTTTTAAATGTTGAAGAAATGTTGCAATTTTTCTAATTCTGCAGAAATGCAGAATTTCATGTTACTGCAATATTCAAAAACAAAATTTCATAAACAGCATTAAATTAAAATAAAAATAAAAATTTCATTACTTCTTAAAAATCAGAACAAAAGTTACAAATTGCCATTTTGCATATATATATATATAGCGACCTGGTTCGATACTTGGCCGGGAGAATTAGCCGTACCATCCAATCTGCCTTGGGTGTTTCAAGGAAAACGCTTGGCTCCTATAGTTGCCTAGGAACGAGGGTGCGGTTCGCCGTGCGTTAGCAGGACTCGGACTAAATAGTTACTACATTAGTAGTTGACTGCCGTCACAAATAAAGAAATAACAAGTGGTGAATTTAGCGAAAATAGTGGGTTACAGATTTTTATTTGAAACTCCAGGCATAGGCTAGCTGATGATGCCCCTAACAGGGCGAAACAGCGTTGTCCTAGTCTGCCGATTTTGCTCGGATTTAGTTTTAGAGCACTAGCATATATTC